>JARYHS010008074.1:4008688-4141568 GCA_031002005.1 Vandiemenella viatica
GCATTTTATTTGCAAAATGTTTGCACTGGTCGTCTAGTTATCATTTGAAACACTATTCTCTTGTGTGTGAATTTGTTACTGCGGTAGAAGGTTACCCCACGACTCCTTCCGTGTACGCACACGTCCGGAACAAAATATCTCATTCTCTAGTGCACGACTAGGGTTCTGTACTCAAATATCTCATTCTCTAGTGCACGACTAGGGTTCTGTACTCAAATATCTCATTCTCTAGTGCACGACTAGGGTTCTGTACTCAAATATCTCGCTCTCTAGTGCACGACTAGGGTTCTATACTCAAATATAGTGTCGTCCCCGTCTTACGTGTTATTCACTCGTCGCAGCCCTCATCTTTGATGCGTGATGCGCTATTTTCCCTATTCTTTCTTATTTATATCACATAAAAATCACTTCCTTTTTCCTTAGTATCATTATATTTTTAATAATGAATATAATTAATAGCTTTTTCGGTTATGCCACATTGTTTATTGAAATACCTGAGCTTTCGGCTGGTATCCTACCCGAAAAGCTATTAATTATGAACAAAGAGGGTCGCGGAAGTCTTAGGAATCATAATGAATATAATTCATCTCGTAGCGTAACAGGATAAAGATGGACCTTCTTTGAATGTGAAAGACCTTGCCTCACAAGTGGAACGCTACCACTAGTGCACAATGAAAATTACATTAACTATGGCTTTGTTTCAGAATCCTTCATGATAGACAAAAATGAAAAACAGCAGCTCACAAAATCCATAGTGAAATCAAGCCTGTTTATGACGATAATAGGCCATCACATGAAAGACTAAAAAGTAAAATGGAAAATCCAAACTACACATCTGTCCTTCGTAGGAGCACCTAAAACTTTTTTTTTTTTTTTTTTTTTTTTTTTTTTGCGTGGGGCTTTACAACACGTTGGTGCGATCTGACACAGCAAGTAAAGCAAATTATTTGACCAGGGTCTTCTTGAAGGAACTATGCCAGCAATCACCTGATACGGTATATGGAAATCATGGAAAACCAAAATCTGGATGGGTGGAAAGCAAATTGAACCCACATTCTTCAAAGTTCCGAACCAAATCATTAATGCTAAGCCACCAGGTTTCCTGCTTAGATCTGGCAGTTCCTAAATAATCAATAATCTTAAAGTAATGCAGTAGAGATTTTTATCCTCATTGGAATAATCATTGAAATGCTAATTCATTGCTAAAGCTGAGAAAGCATTTGTAAAGTTACTTATAAACCACTATATGGGTTATTAGCCTCTGCCAACCTCCTTCCATACAGTGCAACTGATTTGCAAGGACAAGGCTCTGGCGATTGAATGATTCCTGGTATAAGGAGTACCCCCCCCCCCCTTCCTTGCTTGCCAACAGCCTCCCTAAGGAGAGTGGTCCAGGGCACCCTCTTGCCCTTGGGGTTGGAAACGGCCCCTAAAGGCGAATGAATCAGAAATGATCAACAGCATGGGAAGCCATTGCATACAATACATGAGGAGTATCCCAAGGACATGTAATCCTCTCAAATTACATTTATCATGATGGCTTCTTCCTGGGTAAAATAGTCGCCCAGTCGGATCTCCGGATGGGGACTGCTCAGGGAGGAGTCATCAGAATGGATAGAAACATTCTACGAGTCAGAGCGTGGAATGTTAGAAGTCTGAATAGGGCAGGTAGGTTAGAAAACTTAAAAAGGGAGATGGAACAACTTAAGTTAGATGTTGTTGGGATTAGTGAGATTAAATGGAAGGACGCACAAGATTTCTGGTCTGGGGAACACAGGATAATTAGTACACAAGCTGTCAATGGAGTCACTGGTGTAGGATTTGTAATTAATAAGAGAGTAGGGAAACAGGTGAGTTATTATGAACAGCTTAGTGACAGGATTATTTTGATGAGGTTAGAAACTAAGCCCATCCCAACCACATTAGTACAAGTGTATATGCCAACGTCACAGGAAGATGACGAAGAAATAGAAAAAAATATACAATGAAATAGAAGAATTAATCCAATATGTGAATGGAGAGGATAATCTAATGATCACGGGTGATTGGAATGGGACGTTGGTAGAGGGTAAGAAGGGAATACTGTAGGAAATTTTGGTATACGAGAAAGAAATTAGTGAGGAAGCAGATTGTTAGAATTTTGTGAAAAATAACAACTCATCATAGCAAACACACTAAGAACCATACAAGACGGATATACACCTGGAAACGTCCTGGGGATACAGGCAGATACCAGCTAGATTATATCATGGTCAAACAGAGATTCAGGAATCAAGTTCTGGACTGTAAAGCGTACCCAGGAGCAGACATAAACCACGTGGCTCCACTTTGGCCTTCTGTGAACAACCCCCCCCCCCCCCCACGTAGCACATAGCTTTTTTTCCCCAACTCATTCCAGAAGACATCTTGTACCGTTTTCTCTTGTCAGACTTTCGTAAACTACAAATGTGGCGTCCATAAATTACATGAGGTGGAAATAGGGGGGAGTCTGGCAAAATTTCACAAAATCTCACCAAGGGGCCAGGGGGGGGGGGGGGCTCTTACGGAAACATCACTTGAGGTTTTCGAAATTTTTGTTGGACTGTAGAGCTAAAAAAAAAAGTCTACAAATGATGCGAAAGTCAATTTTAGGGTGGTACTGGAAAGATGAGACCTAAAGCAAAAGTCTCAAAAAGTTGCGAGCACGATTTGTAGGGGGGGGGGGGCAGAACAGTTCTCACAAAGTCTCACCAGAGAGAAGGGGGGGGGGGTGTCCGGAAAAACAGCTCACATAATTTATGGATGCCCCCAAATGAAGATAATTAAATGACAGAAATAAATATCCACACGCTGTTGTGTGTTCTGTACCTCATTTTAACTGTCACAAATAATATGAATGGAAAGCCACGTGGCCTGGCTTGGAAATGCCCCCACCCCTTCCCCATGTAGCCCAGCAAAGCTTAACAGCCAACCCCCCCCCCCCCCTAGACAAAGCCAAGTAGTTTATGGACGCTCCCTACAGACGGTGACCACAATCCGATAGTTATGAAGCGCAGGCTGAAATTCAAGAAAGTAAAGAAACGATACACGCAGAACAATCTAATAGTGAAAACAGTCTTCTTGAAGAAGGGGGGGGGAGGGAGGGGGGGAAATATTTTAGTTTCAAATATTGATGTAGGAATCAGAAAGAACTTTTTAAAGCTCTGTGTGTTGAGCACAGCACTTTATGGTAGCGAAGCACTGACTTGAGGAATCCCAGAAAGAGGGATATTTTTCCCCTTTGTGCCTCGTTGAGATCATTAGAGGTGTGGAAGGAGTGGCTGACAAGGAACGGGCAGGAATTCGGACATGGCCTTTTAAAGCAATCACCTGGAGTAATTTCAGTATACTGTGGAAAACCGAAATCTGGACTGCTGGGTGGGATTCGAACCTGTGACCTCCCGAATCCTAGACCTAGTTTAAATGACCAAACCACTACAATGGACAGACTGGTTCTATGTAACTTGAGCTCCCCCTGCATTTCAATCTAAGCAGCTGCAATTTTATGCCTAGAAAGTTGCAAATAACAAATCGTAAGTATGTGTCGAGACACATACACGAAACCAGCCAGTCTTGGATATGGCAACAGGAAATGCCCTTTCCTTACGCACTCTTCTGCTGGTGATGAAGAGGTGTTTATATGATATAATCTCACTCCGGAACCATCAGACTTGTCGAGAACGGAGTTCGATCTCCTCCATATATGTTGAAGGGTACACGGCACATATGTCTGTGGTGCAGTCGTTTCTCAAAATGCGCCCTGGTTTTTGAGATATTCGCATGCAAATAAACAAAAAAAAGTCTATAGTAAATGTCAGGTATCTGTTAAATTTTTGTAACTGCGTGATAAAATTTTATTCTTAGAACCATGAGTTATATTGGATAGAATATTAGTGCATTTCATTTCTAAAATTAGTTTCTATGATAATTCAAGATAGGAATCAGGTTTTTATAGCTTTCAAGATAGTATTTTCTGTTACATTGGTTTTCGGCATTCGCCTGGAGTGGAAGTTCATATTTAAATTATTTATTTTTGGCTAAAGTATTAATGTTACGAAATTTTGTATGATAACTAAAGTTAATGTTTGCTAAAAGATCTAGCCGTTTGTAAAATTTTAGGGTGATAGAATTATTTTTATAGTCAAGGTCAAATTTTATGTAGAAACTTTTTCTGACGTGTGATTCGATATCTGACGAGCCCACCGGGAGCTACCCGTGTGAACGAGGGGTTCGTGAGAGAGCAGTCACTAGGATTCTTCGAGAAGCGAGGAGCCCGAGGTGATATAGACGAGTACGTGCAGTTAGTCTGCCGGGAACCGCGGACTCGATAACGTGTAGCCGAGTAGACCTGCAAGTTTCATATCAAGCACTGCTGTGCAAGTTTTATTTTGGAATGATGCCGCTTCTTTTATTCAAGTTAATCATAATGTTGGTGTAAAGTAGTATTTCGCCAAGCGGGGCCTCAGGATTGTTTAAATTCGGCATTAAACAAACATTGGAACAATGGGAGTGTGTGATTCTCTTTTATGTAATTTCCATAACTAAAAGTTTGAATTGTGAACTATTGGGGTGTGGTCTGGCTCGAACGGTTAATCCAACTTGCAAACATCTCTTTGGTAAAATTGTCTGATTGCCTGTGCAGTTTTTGGCTTTGTGAAATTGGAAGAATATAGTTGATGTAATGGAAATGAACTAGTTAACATCACTGAACTTTTACCTTTCCATAGTTTTTTGGGTTAAAAGCTATGTGGCGGCCGAGTCATGATATCCAAGTCAAAACTGTAACATCCTAGGCTACGCACAGACAACGTGTTTATGAACCACCCCAGGCATAAGCTTGTTGTCATACATAAATTATTGCCAATTGTTACCAAATTACAGTGTGGTTTATGTATTAGGTTGTTAATTTTATAATTTTCTGACCAGAGTCAAATCCCCACTGAATCAAATATTTTTATTTATTTTTATCTTCAAAAATAATCAAGCTTGGCTTATTTTTTTTTTAACTTCATTTACACACCTTTATTGTGTGAAGTAAAACTTGTAAACAAATCACATTGCTTATAACAGATACACCAAACACAATTTCTGCCCATATATCTAATATGACTCGCTCATACCCAATGAAATTAAGTCAGGAGGCGAATCTGCTAGTAAAATAGAATCTGATACAAGAATTTTGCACTGTTTATAAGCATTTGTCACTTGTTCTTCCATTCCATTGTTGAGCTCCATTTTTCGTCACGGATAGGCCTACCATTTTATTTTCAACCATTTACATTTAACTGTTAGGGGCCGTCTATAAATTACGTGAGGTGAAATAGGGGGGGGGGGGCGAACTCTCACCAAGGGGGGGGGTGTCTACGGAAATCTCACGCGAGGTTCTTGAAAAATTGTTGTACTGTAGAGCTATTAAAAAAAGGTGTCTACAAATGACGCGAAACTCGATTTTAGGGGGGCGTTATGCCGAAAAGTGGGGCTGTAACCGGATTTTGGAAGGTCGAGAACTTAAAAGTCTCAAAAAGTTGCGAGGGCGATTTGAAAATGGGGGGAGGGGTTCTCATGGACCAGAGGGGAGGGGGCGGAAATCCGGAAAAACACCTAACATAATTTATGGATGACCCCTTATTGGAACAAATTGAGTGTAGAACATTTTTGCAGCCCGCAAGAGTCATTCCACTTTTACAAAATATATTTATTTTATAATGGCCAAAATAATGAAAATTTTTGAATACATATATTCAAAAATTGTCTCAATTATGAGAAAAAATTATCTTTGATTTTAAAATATATGCAAATATATGACAGAAATTGCCTGTTTTATTTATGATTTTACAGTTATGAGTTCGCAGAATTAATTAAATTATATTAACTCCAAAAAATGTGTACTGTGAGTCTAAGATGAGATATATACCTGTAATTTTATATATGCAAGATCATTAGGGGTGCTGTTGTAACACATACTGAATTTGTGGAGAATAAATAGTGTTTGTGGGATGAAACAGTCAATTCTTTCTCAGAAAGCATTTAGAAACTCCTTTCCAGGTTCCTCACAATCAAAACCAGATGTACCCAGTACTTCCTATTTATTAGATATTTTCTGTGCTTCCGTCTAAATTATAATAATCTGATGCGCTAACGTTTGTTGAATACTGCATACATCTTTATGACACCAAAGCTAAAAACCTAATGCAGACAGCTTGGCACTGGGCCCGATATTGCCAATGTGTGTGAAAATGCCTTAGGTGCCTTTCCACACTTTAACAGAATTGAAAGTGTCATTTTCAACTATAATAATGGTGGCCATGTCGAATGCAAGTACGGCCCTCATTTTGGTTACAGAAGAATTTTGGGCTAACAGAGAACCAAACATTAATACACCCCACTGCTTTAAGTAGTAATGGGTTTAATATATTAAATTAATTCACAAAATCCAACAGCCTCAAAAATGTCAGCAAATTTCCACATTACAGCTAAACAAGCTCACGACAGGAGGTTTCATCTACTCACTGGTAGGTCATCGGGCTGGAGACGTCGTAGTCCGGCCGAGGTGTACCCGCGACGTCGCTCACGTTGTTCCTCTTCTGTCTCTTCGCAGCCTCGTCGTCCGTCAGGTCGGCCAACGTCACACACTGCAAAACAACAAAATTACTAGAACCTAATGTTGCAAATAGGGGAAAAAATACTTTTTTTTCAGCTTTGTGAAAAAAAACATGAAAAAACCTAGCAACCTTATTTTTTTCTAAATTTGGTTTTTTTTCCTTTCAGAAAACAATATATTTCTTTACGGAACTTACATTTTACAAGTGTGTTTTAAATCTTATCTTACTAATTCATATAATGTGGGATAAAGGAAACAAAGAAACTGCCGCGAGGCACTGAAAATAAGATAGGATAGGGAAAATAAACAGTTACCCGTCACTTACCACAGATGAAGGCAGGAGGGCGAGACACGTAAAAACACAAAAACAAAAGAATTACACAATATTTCGACTTTTTAGTCTTCCTCATGTAGGAGGCGAGACATATGGCAGGGGGAAAGATGTGGTCACATCCGAGCCTGCCACATGAATCATTCATGTAGGCAGGCTCGGATGTGACCTCATCTTTCCCCCTGCCATATGTCTCGCCTCCTACATGAGGAAGACTAAAAAGTCGAAATATTGTGTAATTCTTGTGTTTTTACGTGTCTCGCCCTCCTGCCTTCATCTGTGGTAAGTGACGGGTAACTGTTTATTTTCCCTATCCTATCTTATAATTCATATAATGTCTTACATAAGAATTCATAAATGTATCTATATAGGTAACATAATTTTATTCATCCTCCATGTCAGTACCACATTCACTAGTATCAGCACTACCAACACTAGTTCGGTCGGAGTCGGAATTTTCTGTTTCTTCTTCTGTCTCCTCTATATCCATAACTTCAGAAATAGTTACATTTTCTTTTACTGGTTGTTCGTGTATTGTACGCAAAAGATTTTGAGATTGCAATTTTAAATTGTGAGCAAAGTACACATTGTGCATAAAGACTGTGCCGATAGTTCTGTATTACTGTCTTTTAAGTTTGAATTAAAATTTATTATCATACAAAATAGGAGCTTTATTTCTTTTTCAATCATTGGTTTACGCCAACAGTTGTAAGGAAACGATTCATAATTACTGACAATTTAATAACTCGGTATTGCTATACGCTGAGAGTTTAACAAGTATACGAATATAAGGAAAGCACAATAAGTAATAAAAAGAGGCAAAAAACTGTAGATAAATTTAAAATTCCTAATTTTTTGAAAAGATCCACAGGTCTACAGATAAATTCGTAGGGCTGGGAGCACTAGTTCAAATAGTGAGTATCAACCCAAACAATGGGGAACGGGAATTCCTTCTCGCGCAACCTAGCCTCTTTGGGAAGTCCCCGTTCATAAAAGAAAATTTCAGTCAATGTTGCCAATATTTTCGTAATTTTTTTTTCTACTGAACCAGAAAAATATAGTAGATTTAAAAATTAAGATAAGTACTTAGAATAAACTCTAACGCAGTCATATTAAACGATAAATGCCTTAAAAATTTGAGATTTAGTAGTTATTAAAAAAACGTGTCCCAGAAAAAAACATGTTTTTTTTCATATTTTATTTTTCAAGCCAGAAAAAAAACTTTTTTTTTTTTTTGCAACAGAGTTTTAACTAAATATAAACACAGTACAGGTAACATGACAGTTACAATGAACTAAATCCCACAATATACAGAAGAAGAAGGAGAGAACATGATTACACGTCCGATTGAAAAAACACCATACTTAAAAAGGATCTCCAAGAGAAAAAAATTGTGTTGTGAAAGTTATACGGGTCTTCGTTCATTTTGTTTATGAACCCCTTTTTTTTATCTGTTAATATTTTTCTCATAATTCTGAAAAATCTGTGTTATCATTTGCAGTAATTTTCAAGAAAATGTTTATTACTTAGAATTACTGGAATTTTTTTTATTGTCAGAGGGTGTTATAAATATGGCCTGTCAGCTGTATAAGTAGGACTCCCACCACTTATCTTCAGACAAATTATCTTACTGGCTATTCCTGTGTATGTTTGTTCAAATGTCAACACCTTACTTTGAAATTGTATTTACCTAATGTGCCAAACCATGATATTCTGAGGTGTCAGAATATTTAGAAGAATGTAACTGATTTCTATACACTAAGTTTCCTGTTCATATTTCAAGAGGAAAAACAGCATCAGTCGTGTCTGATAACTTGTGTAACATAGTGACTGTCTTTTTCGCTTATGGTTTAATGTCTTATCAATGTCCGTGTCATTAGAAGTGGGAAAGACTGGGCGCAAAGAACAGGAAGGAATTCAGACATGATCTGTTTGAGGAAGCATTCAAGAAACCACAGTAGTTGGAAATCTGGTCAGTCACAGATTGGAATCCACATCCTGCATGCGAGGCCGTAGCGTTACATCTAACCCCCGTGCTTGGCACGTCTATGTAACGTGGTATTTTTTATTCTGAAGCCACCAAGTGAATGTGTTCTACAATTGAAGGCTGCTACAATGTTTCAAGTAAAGTGGTTGTGTCCTGTATCTAAGTTTGTTTCCACTTAAAGAACTTTACATCTGTGGATAATAATTATTTTAGTGTGACCTGTATTTATTCTTTCACAGAAAACCTGTGTTCCATGAATCCTAGTGGCCCTTGCTAATAGTGTGGTGAATGATAAATTATTAAAACTATATCCATTTGTTAACTTTTTCTTTGAACAGAATTTTCCTTCACCAAAGACCAATAAAATTCGACTGAATTGACTGTAAAACTGGTAGTATTACAACAGGACTAGTTAAAACTTTAACTTTGCAAGTGTAGTGCTATAGAAGAATGATGATGAGAGTTAGCAAAACATGTTTTGGAAATAACACAATATGAAACTTTTTTTTCTAGTTATGGCTTTACACCTCGTCGATGTCATTACAGGTGGACAAGTATTGGGGACAAGGAATGAGAAGAAATTTGGCAATGGCATTTTTGAAGGAAGCATCCCGGCATTCACCTGGAGTGATTTGGGGAAACCACGGAAAAGCCAAATCTGGATGCCCCGATGGGGATTCGAACTGCCGTCCTCCCGAATGAGAGCTCAGAGCATTAACCAAACACCCACCACGCTCAGTCCATTATGAAACAAGCTCATAGGAAAATAAGAAGTGACGGGTTATTTTCTACTATCTTATTTTTAGTGCCCAATGGCAGTTTCTTTTTTTTGCATTATCAATATATTGCTTATAACAGAAAACATATTTTTTTTAGTAGCAGTGCTGATGATTAAACTGCTATTAAGAAAAGAAATTGAGGAAGGATAGGAAAAGTAGCCTGTAACTCACCCCAGATGAAGCCAGCAGGTCCAGGACAAACACAATGTTTAAGTAAAAAACAATTACAAAATTGCTTTATTAGATCTCCGAGTACATCTTTGTTGCTATCTGGATTGCCTGGGAATGCCATTGTATTTTATTTGCATTTCTAAGTTTTTGGCAGACTTGATGCAATGTTTGTCAGCTTGGCCCTCATCGCTAAGTAAACAAATGACAAATCCTGATGATAGGGAGCATCCATAAACCATGTGGCTCTGTCTATGGGGGAGGGAGGGGGGATTGGCTATGCCGGGGTACGGGATGGGGTTCCCGAGCCAGGCCGTGTGTCTTTTCCTCCATATTATTTTTCACAGTTAAAATGAGGTTCAGAACACACAACAGCATGTGAGAATTTATTTCTATTATTTAATTATGTCCGTACTAGCTTCGAACCCATCAAAAATGATGGTTTGAACGCAGTATTCTGGCAGTTCATTTTTTTTGCAGTTGGTTAATTATACGGAACTGATATTACATAATGCTAATGATCTTGATTTTGCAATGTTCTACATATTTAATTTGCCGTTTGCATAGCCATATAGTAGTAACTTCTACTGAATTAATGACGCCGGAAGTAAAGAACCAATGAAATTAAATCAGATTAGGAATCCCAAAAACTTTTGCTATCCATGTAATATCAGTTTTATTCCTGGTCCAGGCACAATTCAGCATGTTAAATATGAAACTACTTCCACCCGCATTAATTAATATCTTTAGTAACATGGCGCTTATGAAAGCAGTTTAATTGGTTTGTAAAACTCATTTCAGAGTGAATTATACTGTAACAAAATGTGTCAGTTGCGATTCTGGTAAACTTAACCACAACCTCCACTAATATTGCGTTCGAAAATCATAGCTTCTATTACCCTCATATGAATAATGATGGGTATCACCTATGGTGGCAGTAGGAATTCATTCTGAAAAAGCTTGTAAGAAAAAGAATCATTCTTAATTATACCTTTCATTATATGAATACGTTACTCTGGTTAGATTATCAGAGCACTTGGCTAGGATCTGACATAAATAAATGCATTTTACGTTAGATGACGGAGACTATAATTTCGAAAACGAATAACTGTTATTTATTTGACTGATACAAGTCACGATTACGTATGTACGATTCTCTGAATTTTTAATAAGCATCATTGTTTCTTATCGTGTGCCAAAAAATTCTTAGTTTACGGTTTAGTGCTTACAACTGAGGCAGATAAAATAGCGTAAATAATGAAAACCCTTCTCCTTGCATTAATTTCTCCATCTGGTTGTCGTAGATAAATAAAAAGCAATATGTAAATTTAATCGAACGTACTAATTGTAACTTTGTGACATATAATTGCCTGGCATTATTTTTTTCCCCTGCTCTCAGTATTTTTAATATCACTGCTCACTGCTATTTTGCGGCAATAACATCGTTGTTGAATTGCGAGTGTCACATTGTTTATACAGTAAATAGTCATATCCTTGATGATTTAAATCTGATAAAAAAGTTATCTTAAATCTCATTTAATTGCTAACACATGTATCAAAAACTAAGGGTAGGGCTATCATATATAATGGTAGTAGGAATTTGTTATGGAAAAGTTTATAAGGAGAAACGAATAAGTCATCCTTAATGATATCTTTAGTTATATGAATACGTTACTCTCCTTAGATTATCAGAGTATTTTGTTAGGATTTTAAAATAAAAAAATGCATTTCACTTTAGATGACGGGGACTATAATTTCGAAAACGGATAACTGTTATTTATGTGACTAATACATTTTGCATTATGTACGTTTCTCCTAGTTTTTAATAAACTTCATTGCTTCTTACCTTCTGCCAAAAAAATTCTTAGGTTATGGTTTAACTTAGTCCTCATAACAGATACAGATAAAATAGCGTAAATATTGAATCCCCTTCTCCTTACATGAATTTCTGCGTCTGACACAGATAAAATACGTAAATATTGAATCTCCGTCTCCTTATATGAATTTCTGCATCTAGCTGTAAATAAACGAAAAGCAAGATGGTGGTACGAATGTAATATGGTGGTTGATGATTGGCCGCTCTCTAGCCAATAGGAGTAGCAACTATAGACGACGCACGCAGACGCCACGTTAGCGTTTTATATAATAGGATGTAATTTACAATATTCTGACAAGAGAAAAACAGTATAAAATATCTTCTGGAATCAAAGGGAAAAAGCTACACACTGGGGGAGGGGGCACAGAGTCATAAGCCGCGTTGGGCTACGTGGGGGGGGGGGGGACAGGGAGGGGTGTGTTCACACGAGGCCAAAACAGAGCTACGTGGTTTATGCATGCTGCCCCATTTCTGCATCAAGTTAGCCGAAAGATTACAAATGCAAATACTTAATGTTGCATTCTCACAAAACCCAAAAAATGGATGTTGGTTTATACGAGTTTAATAAGACTTCAACACACAGTTGAATGTTGGCACATACACCAAAAACCACCCCGATTCCCTCTTTACATGCCTTAATTGTTTATACAAACCTACAATTTTTACCCGATTTTTAAGGAACTTTGCACATGTATACTTTAAAACAAACAGAAAAATTTCCAATAAACTATAGTTTTAATCAGATTTTGATGGAACATCGCAGAAAGAAGTGTGCTGCTTATTTATGGATGTTTTTCTAAGTGGTTTGACAAAATGAAAGTCAAGTGAAGAGTTATTCGACAGTGTTGTCATTCAAGAAGTTTATTAAATACTTTGGTCAAAATTACAATCAACTGGCAACCTGACAAAACTAGCTGTAATTCTTCACTGCCAGTTTATAAAACACCAAATTCTGAGTTGTTTAACAGAGACCCTGGAAATAATGAGCATACGAGCCTCCATGGTGTAATCCAGAACAAGTGGAAACAAGTTTTATTACTTAGAGCTGTCTAGTGTTGTAAAAAAACGTTTTTTTTTCCTGGCTTGAAAAAAAACATGAAAAAAAACTTTGAAAAATAAAACATGTTTTTTTTCTGGAACACGTTTTTTTTCACAACTACTAAATCTCAAATTTGTAAGGCAGTTATCGTTTAAAATGACTGTTTTAGAGTTTATTCTAAGTACTTATCTTAGTTTAAAATCTACTATATTTTTCTGGTTCAGCAGGAAAAAAAATTAAGAAAATATTGGCAAAATTGACTGAAATTTTCTTTATGAACGGGGATTTCCCGAGGAGAGTAGGTTGCGCCAGAAGGAATCCCCATTGGTGTTTGGATTGATACTTGGTATTTGAAACAGTGCTGCCAGCCCTACAAAATTACCTACAGATCTTTTTAAAAAATTAGGAATTTTATATTTATCCACAGTTTTTTGCCTCTTTTTATTACTTATTGGGCTTTCCTTATATTCGTATACTTGTTAACTCTCAGAGTATAGTGGTACTGACTCATTAAACTGTCAGTAAGGGAGCGTGCATAAACCACACAGCTCCATTTTTGCCTCCTGTGAACCCCCCCCCCTCCTCCCCCACGTAGCCCTACGTGGCTTTTGCCTACACCTCCTCCCCCCCCCCCCCCTCCCCGGCTCACGTAGCACGTAGCTTTCTTCCGTTTTGATTCCAGAAGACATTTTGTACTGTTTTCTCTTGTCAGACTATTTTAAATTACATACGGATATAATTAACTGAGGGAAATAAATTCTCACATGGTGTTGTGAGTTCAGTTCCTCATTTTAACTGTGAAAAATGTTACGAAAGGAAAGTTACGTGGCCTGGCTCGGAACTTTCCCCCCCCCCCCTCTCCCCACGTAGCCCAGCGTAGCCTTCCAGCTAAACCCTCCTCCCTCTGGACCGAGCCACGTAGTTTGTGCACGGTCCCTAATTATGAATCGTTTCCTTGCAACCGTTGGTGTAAACAAACGATTGAAAAGTAGTAAAGTTCCTATTTTGTATGATAATAGATTTTAATTCAAACTTAAAACACCGTAATACAGAACTATCGGCGCAGTCTTTATGCACAGTGTGTACTTTGCTCACAATTTAAAATTGCAATCTCAAAATCTTTTGCGTACAATACAAGAACAACCAGTAAAAGAAAATTTAACTATTTCTCAAGTTATGGATCTAGAGGAGACAGAAGAAGAGAGAGAAAATTCCGACACCCATCGAACTAGTGTTGGTAGTGCTGATACTAGTGAATGTGGTACTGACATAGAGGATGAATAAAATTATGCTACCTATATAGATACACTTATGAATCATTATGTGAGATATTATATGATTCAGTAAGATGGAAGTTCCTTAAATAAAACTATAATTTATCAAATATATTGTTTTCTGAAAGAAAAAAAAAAAATTAGAAAAAAAACACGGGTGCTAGGTTTTTTTTCAGGTTTTTTTTTTACAAAGTTGAAAAAAAACATTTTTTTTTTTTTTTCAGTTTGCAACGCTAGAGGTGTCCAATTCCTTCCCTCTTCCAAGCACCAGCTATTGCAGACTAACCACTTTAATTTTATCTTTGCAAATCTTTGAATTTTAAATAATAAATACCCCCTTCTATATCTACATCTATACTCTGCAAATCACAAATACTGTGGGTGGCAGAGGGTGCTAAGCACCAATCCTAATTCTGCGCATTCCAATCCCGAACAGATCGAGGAAAGAAGGAATACATAAATGAATCAGTACGGCATCTTATTTCTCTAATCTTATCCCTCCTGTCATTGTGACCTAAATAGGTTGGCGGAAGAAGTATTTCGTTGCACTCGTAACTTAAAGATTTTCGCATATTCTCCAACAAATTCAAACGAAAACGACGTCCTCTGTCCGCCAAACAATCCCAGCCCAACCCACGAATTAGCTCTGTGACACTTACGTAAGGACTGTAACTAGCAGTCACGAATCGAGCGGCTCTTCTCTGTACTTTCTCTAATGTGTCAATCAATCCCCTGCGATACGGATCCCAAATTCCACAACAGTATTCCAAATGCGGACGCACTAGTTTTTTGTACGCTATTTCCTTTGTATGAGCATTACAACTTCTCAAAATACGTCCTATGAATCGTAGTTTGGAATTAGCTTTTCCTACAACGGAATTTATGTGCAAGTATATTTCCACCCTTTAAATTCCTTCTCCCCCATTTGCATATACTAGCATCCATTTTTTTTTATCGTTCCCCTATCCAAAGGGAAAAAGCTTTATATTTAGACCTTCATTTGGAATCAAAACCCAAGGCACTTAGATGTGACAGATCCACAATGCATGTTCCAATGTCAAATTAAATCTGCTGCAACATCAAAATATTCACTACTTTTTCTTCTGTTTTTGCTTTATACCTCATTAACATTAGAGGGTTTATTTTTCGTTTTCAGGTTTAAGCCTTGTTGACGTCATTAGAGGTGGGAAGGATGGAGACAAGGAACAGTAAGGAATTCAGCCATGGTATTTTAAAATACTTATTTTACTTATGGCTTTACACTTTGTTGACGTAACACCGAGGTCATTTAGAGGCGGGATGTGACTGGGAACAAGGAACGGGAAGGAATTCGGCCAGGGCCTTTTTGAAGGAAGCATCCAAGCTTTCGCCTGAAGTGATTTGGAGAAACGATACAAAACCCAAATCTGGATGCCCGAATGGGGATTTGAACACATGTCGTCCAGAACACGAGAGCAGAACGTTAACGCTCAACCACCACATTCAGTGGGGCAAGGAATTCCGCCATAGCCTTTTGAAGAAATCATCCTGGCTTTTTCCTGCAGTAATTCGGGGAACCACGGAAAACCCAAATCTGGATCCCTGTACGGGATTTGAACCGGTGTCCTCCCGAATGTCAGACTGAAGCATTGTCACTCATCAACCTCACTCGGTGGGGACAGTGAATGGACAGGAATTCTGCTGTGAATTCTGGAGTGATTTGGGGAAACCACTGAAAACCCAAATCTCAACGGTTGGATGGGGATTCGAAGCCGCGTCCTCCCAAAAGTGAGTGCAGTGGGTTAGCGCTCATTCACCACCTTAGACATTATTAATTTTAACTCTTGTTTTGCTCCTGCAATCGGCTTCAGTAATTAACAGTTTCATCTATAAAACGAAAACCAGGTGTATTGATCGTACAAAAACTCAAACTATGGAGCAGATTTCGATGGGGTTTTCACTGTTTTAAAGCTTAGAATCTCAATTCAGTTGTTCAGCATGTCTTATGTTTCAACGTTAAATAATGCAGGAACATTAAATGAAATTCAGAACATATGATGACAAATCACAAAGATGGAATCATTAGATGTTGCATACTTTGCGCACTAAAAACACAACTACAATGTCTCTGACCATAGTCTTTAATGAAAGCAAAAAGATAACTTTGCATTAATAACTACTTTGCACACTAAACTTGAAGTATTCTTTCCTTTAATTTGGGATATTCAATTTTTAAACGCCATAGATAGCAGTAAAAACAACAGAGATTTTGTTTAAGCACGATCTCTGGACAATTCCTCTGGCCTCAGCCATTAATCTTTGTTTACGATAATATTATTCCGGATTCACTTTTGATATTTGTATAAAAGAATGAATCTGCAGAGTTGAATTATCTGGCATTTCGAGCAAAATGTATATCCATTCACTTCGCAACTGAATCAAATGTGAGTTTCTGACATAATCTAGCGCTAGTCATGTAGTAATGCAATTTCTTAACCAAATTAATGAAGTTCTATATACATGAGTCTTTTCAAACGAACGAAAATGGTGTATGTGCAAATAAACTTCAACCCACCCGCTGAATCTAGGTTTGCTTTAATTCCAAAAAAAAATTGGCACAAATTTTATAAAACTTTGTTCAAATGTTTTTCGGGAATAAAAATAGGGTTTGAGTAAATCTATGCCAACTATACTGGGCAATGCCGGGAACTCCGCTAGTTTTATCTAAATATATTACTTTCTTCACAAGTTTCCTTGGCAAAAGGCACACTTTCTTTAAATGGAAAAACAACCCACATACTGAAAAATATTACTTTCTTTCTCAAAGTCCAATAATCATTCAATCTACAGGTATTTAAAACGAGGATACTGTTTTAGGGACGTATTGAGTACACCGGAGACGTTACCTGTGAGCGTATCCTCTTGCGGGATATCTCCCTGAGGGCCTCGATGACGGACTCTGTGGATATGTCGTGAGGCTGCGACGTGTCGTGTGGAGCCCTCGGCGGCTCCGCGGTGGCGACCGACGCCGGCACGGGCGGTGGCGTCTGAATCAGACTCGGGGCCAGGCTGCCACTACTGCAAACCACACAGACACTAGGACATGGTGGCAGTAACCAAAACTATGACATTAAAGTTGGTCCAATGCATAGGTTCCACACCTTTTCAGCCAACAGCTCTGTTTTTGAAAAACAAAAAGACAAAAAGTACCCACCATTACATTTTCAAAAAAAAAAAAAGACACCGACTCCTCTTCTTGTATTAATAAATTACGTAACCAATAGTGCTCCAACCTTTCTGCCTCATACTCACTGCTCAAAACATTCAATGGCACTCCTTTTAGATGAAGTGTATCACATAATAGAAAAACAAGCACATGTTTCTAAAATTAGGGGCTTCCAATAATTATGTGTGCTCAAAATGGGAGTGGGGGGGGGGTTGGACAAAATCCCATGAATTCTCATCTAAAGGGAAGGGGGTCGGTAAAAATGTCAGTGTACTTCTTATTTCAGACTGCCACCCTTCAAATATCAGTGGAACTAAAAAAGATATAAAAATAAAAACGGACTTCATAATTCTGAGGTCAGTCTCAAGTTGGGGGGGGGGGGGCAGAGGGGGCTGTCCAAATTTAAGCGAAAAAACACTTGACGTAATTACTGCCAGCACCCTTACTTCATTATAAGATACATATTATGAAAATAAATTATATACGAGGCATGTTTTTTAACTAAGTACCGTTTTGAAATTTAAAAAAGACGTGCAAATATATATCAATAATTTTATTTTTACATGAAAGCCTGTACCTTACTCTACTTTTCTACATAATTCCCTTCAATATTGAGGCACTTGTCATAACGTACTACCAGTTTTTGAAAACCCTCCTCATAGAAGTCTGCCGCCTGACTTCTTAACCACTGCATCACAACTGTTTTGACTTCGTTATCGTCTTCAAGACGCTGACCGCCCAGGTGTTTCTTCAAGTGCAGGAACAGATGGTAGTCACTGGGCGCCAGATCAGGGCTGTACGGAGGATGATCTAGAGTTTCCCATCGAGAAGATGTGATGAGATCTTTGGTCTGTTTAGCCACATGTGGACGGGCATTGTGAGTTGTGGTACAGCTCACAGAAAGTTAATGCACTGCCTAAACGTTTGGTTTTGTGCACATCCGTTAACATTTTCGGTACCCAACGTGAGCACAATTTTCGGTAATTCAAGTGCTCGGTCACAATGCCATACAAAACACTACGAGAAACATTAGGAAAGTCATCACACAAGGAGGAAATCATAAAGCGTCTGTTTTCTCTCACCTTATTGTCCACTTTCTGCACCAAACTTTCATTAACAACCGAAGGACGCCCACTCCGTTGTTCATCATGCACATTTGTGCGGCCATCTTTAAATGCTCTCACCCACTTTCTCACCATTCCATCAATCATAATGTTCTGTCCGTAAACTGCACAGATCTCGCGATGAATATCATTGGATTTAGGCCTTTAGCACAAATAAATCTTATAACAGCCCGTACTTCACAGTCGGCGGGACTCAAGATCATCGGAGGAATCTTAAACACTCAGTGAACAATGTAAACAAGGAAGAATTAGACTGTAATGGCGTCAGTGCGTAGGCAAGAGATGCAGGTACCCAGTGCGCATGCACGGAATGCCAACCGTAGTGCTGCAGCCACGGTGTGACAAAATGGTACTTACTTAAAAAATACGCCTCGTATATGGAAAGGACAGATGAAATACACCCAACACTCACCAAAGTTGAAGGGAGGAGGGCAGTAGTGACACAAAACAACACACAAACAAAAAAAATACAATACACAGCCACTCATACAAGTCTTGCACTGTCCAGCCACTTTCATCTGTTAAGTCAAAAAAGGGTTTTAACCCAAATCTTTTTTTGTTCTGTGTTGTTGCTGCATTCCTCCCTTCAACTCTGTTGAGTGTTGGGTGTACTTCATCTGTCCTTTCCATATAAATATTGCCTCGCGGCATTTCTTTCCTTTCATTGTTACCTATGAAAATAAATTATTATTAAATAGGGGGTAAGATTAGTATAATGGCACTAATTTTTTTATATTTAGTGTCTTATTTGTCATCAGTAATCTTAAATTGCCATGTTCCGCCATTGAAAATCTGTTTATTTTTTGGCTAATAAATTGCTGACTGCACTTACCCACTTTTGACGGCTTATGATCGTGAAAATACAACTGAAAGCTACTCTGACGCGTTACCTCAAAGCCGGACGTAATACTGGAAAGCAGGGGAAATGGTTAGACATCAAAGCCCCTTTCCCCCCCCCCCCCCTCCCTATCTCTCTATACAGATGGAAGTAGTTCCGTATTTGTCATGCTGAACGAGACTTAGACCAGGAACAAAACCAATATCTAGTGCTATAGCATAAGGTTTATGGATTCCTAATTTATTTTTAATTTCATTGGTTCCCTAATTCTGACATCATTAATTCAGTGGATGTTCCATCTGTATAGCTGTGTAAACCACAACCAAAATACAAATCACAAAATAAGGTCCCAAGTATTACATAACAACAATTCTTTTTACTTATGCAACCACAGAAAAATGAATTGCCGGAATATTCCTTTCGTTTGTCAATTTTGATGGACTCTGAGGCTAGTCATAATAATTTTGGTTTTACACCTTATTGACGTCGACAGGCCCGCATGGTTTTTCCGACAGTTTTGGAGCGTACGGTCCAGACATGTGCATCAATCCTTTACGTGTAAATGCTCTGTGGTCAGAGAGGCCTGGCGCGCGCTCCGAATGCGCACATCTGACGCGCAGGTCTACACGTGCATTGTCGGTCTGCAGTCTTGATGCGTCGATAGAAGTTCGTCGTTGGTTCGAATTTCTGGGAGACTTTATTTAACTTTAACCTGCTTTAACAGATAAAAATCTAAATCTTGAAAAATGTGGTCAAGAGATAATTTGGAAGGATTTATAGAACTTTATAAGAATTTTCTATGTTTGTGGAAGGTTACATAAAATGACTACAAAACTAAAAATTTAAAAAATCGTAAATAAGATTAGTTAGTAGAATTCAGCAGGGTAAATGTATGTGAAAGTGAAAACAAAGATTTCGTCACTGAAAGGATTCAAGAAACTCGGCGGCAATTTGAAAAAAAACTGAGAAAAATATATGCAAGCAATTTCAAATCTTGGAGGGATATTCCAGTTGCCAAAAAACGAAGAGTAGGAGGCAAACATTACACTGCAGTTATGCTCTTCCTCATGACTGTGTCTTGTTTTGATATTTGTGGAGATACTAACTTTAACTTCACATTTTTAGGAAAGGGTGTCAGGGATTGGAATAAGCTACAAAGGGAAATGATAAACAATTTACAAAAAACGTTGAAAGAATTTAAAGTTAAAATTTGTAGAGGGCAAATGTAGGTGTGTGCAGGAAAGGGGGAAGATGAGTGGGTAGGGAAATTACCACAGGAGCGTGCGCTCCATTGCAATTTAATTAAAATATTATTATTATTAAAATATAGTTATATATGGAATTGTCATTTTATAGACAATTTTTTAACTCATATGGGTCATTTATTTTCCCGTTGCTCTAACTAAAGAGGCACGTGTCCATATAGATCTCTAGTTTCATGCCATCTTTCCGCCCATATACACTTTGTTTATCTCCTTCTGTACCAAAAAAAAAAATTATTGTAAAGCAGCTCATATTGCTCAGTTTATGTCATTTCTTTTGGATGAATTTTAAATACACCTATAAACACAAGAACAACTAACAAAAACAACAACGCCCTGAAAACCGAGTGTTGCAATCTCGACCGTCTACAAAACTTTCCAACCAGGCGGAAAGTCCACGCGCTACGCGATAATGGTAATTTTTGGCACGTACCCTCCAACCCGCAGTCCTTAGCGCGCGACTGGAGTGTTGACCATTTTTCGTCGCACGCTCCACCTCACATTCCGGCACGGCTGTCCAGAGCGCCGTTCCAAACCGCCAGTTTGGCACGTACGTGTAAACGGGCCTATATATTTCGACAAGTGAGCACACGCCGAAGTTTACCACAATATTGGCTAAAACCTGTTTGTTTTTTGCTAGTATAATTAATGCAGAATTAACGCTACTAACTGAAATATTATGAAGTGTGTTTTTTGTTTGTATTTTCTCACGTTCATCTCACCCTCCTGCCTTCATCTGTGGTAAGTTGGAGGTTATTTTTCCCTATGTAATATTATAAAATGTTGTGCACATTGGCACAGTGACGCACTGCTAATGCAGCCAATGTTGTTGCTAAGTGCAGGAACGCCGAGTCATACGTCAGCGATTCATTCCTAAGATGTGAAACAGAACCGACGAGGGCTCTGTGAACGACTGTCCTCACTACCAGTCTCAAGTAACAAGCTGCGAGACAATCCTAAGATGAGAAACAGAACCGACGAGGGCTCTGTGAGCGACTGTCCTCACTACCAGTCTCAAGTAACAAGCTGCGAGACAATCCTAAGATGTGAAACAGAACCGACGAGGGCTCTGTGAGCGACTGTCCTCACTACCACTCTCAAGTAACAAGCTGCGAGACAATCCTAAGATGTGAAACAGAACCGACGAGGGCTCTGTGAGCGACTGTCCTCACTACCACTCTCAAGTAACAAGCTGCGAGACAATCCTAAGATGTGAAACAGAACCGACGAGGGCTCTGTGAGCGACTGTCCTCACTACCAGTCTCAAGTAACAAGCTGCGAGACAATCCTAAGATGTGAAACAGAACCGACGAGGGCTCTGTGAGCGACTGTCCTCACTACCACTCTCAAGTAACAAGCTGCGAGACAATCCTAAGATGTGAAACAGAACCGACGAGGGCTCTGTGAGCGACTGTCCTCACTACCACTCTCAAGTAACAAGCTGCGAGACAATCCTAAGATGTGAAACAGAACCGACGAGGGCTCTGTGAGCGACTGTCCTCACTACCAGTCTCAAGTAACAAGCTGCGAGACAATCCTAAGATGTGAAACAGAACCGACGAGGGCTCTGTGAGCGACTGTCCTCACTACCACTCTCAAGTAACAAGCTGCGAGACAATCCTAAGATGTGAAACAGAACCGACGAGGGCTCTGTGAGCGACTGTCCTCACTACCACTCTCAAGTAACAAGCTGCGAGACAATCCTAAGATGTGAAACAGAACCGCCGAGGGCTCTGTGAGCGACTGTCCTCACTACCAGTCTCAAGTAACAAGCTGCGAGACAATCCTAAGATGTGAAACAGAACCGACGAGGGCTCTGTGAGCGACTGTCCTCACTACCACTCTCAAGTAACAAGCTGCGAGACAATCCTAAGATGTGAAACAGAACCGACGAGGGCTCTGTGAGCGACTGTCCTCACTACCACTCTCAAGTAACAAGCTGCGAGACAATCCTAAGATGTGAAACAGAACCGCCGAGGGCTCTGTGAGCGACTGTCCTCACTACCAGTCTCAAGTAACAAGCTGGCTCAGGCTCGACTTCCAACATCAGCTACATTTAGTTAACTATCCAGCAGGATACCTGTGGACTATTTTTTGGTATAACCGTCAATAATTTCAGTTTTACGGCTTATTCACGTGGATAGGGAACGAGCCATGTGGTTTGACAGGTGAGCACGAAGTTTACCACAATATTGCCTAAAAGCTGTTTGCTGTTCCCTAGTATCATTTATGCACGATTAAGGCTACTAACTGAGATATTACAAAGTGTGTTTTTTGTTTGTGTTTTCTCACATTCGTCTTGCCACACATTGTGTCACCTATTTCAACAGTTAACATCTTTATAATCCTGGTTTGTGACTTTCCACATTAGGTCGGACAAATTGATTACACTGATTACTTAACTCGTGTCAAGACTCGAGAGTTCCAGGAAGAAGAGCAAAAAGGGGCGTGTGGTGAATTCTTGAAGGAAAGTCGACCTACAAAATAAAAAAAAGGTCTACAAACAACACATATGACGACTTGGGGGGAGGGGGGGAGGAAAGGTCTAGAAACCACACAGATACCAACTTTATGGAGGTATAACTGCCCTCGGAACTAAGAGAGCTCTTAAAAGAAGGAAAGTATCAGGTGTGTAAATATGAAACCGGAATTTGCCAATAGATGGCTCTAGCTATCAATGCAGTTACCATCCAATTGCATCGTCACCATTTTTTTTTTTTTTTTTTTTTACATCTGACAGCCATTTTCCACCCACAACAATACAAGTTTCATAAGACAGTGTAATTTTCAATAATGTTGAACATTTTGGGTTTTGAGCCTCCAAACTACAATTTGCAAACAACATTAATTTTGTGTTACCATTTAAAGAAAACTGCTGCAGAATGGCGTCAAATGCTTGTCGAAGCTTACGGTGAGCGCGCTCTCGGTAATCACAGTGTTTTGAATGGTTTAAAAAATTCAAAAGTGGTGATTTTGACGTGAGAAACAAAGACAGTGGAAGACCTCCAAAGAAGTTTTGAGGACAGCGAGTTTCAAGCATTATTCGATAAAGATGATGCCCAAAAGCAAGATCAACTCGCAGACCAATGAAATGTAACAATGGAAGCTGTTTCCACACGTTTAAAAGCAATGGGAAAGATCCAGAAGATGGGGAAATTGACTGACTGACTGACTGACAGACGGCAAGAAAAACGGAAAGCCACTTGTGAAATGCTGCTCACCAGGCATAAAAGAAAGTAATTTTTCCATCAAATTGTGACAGGTGATGAAAAGTGGATACATTTCGAGAACCCTAAGCATAAAAGATCATGGGTAACCCCAGCTGAACCATCAACGTCAAGGCCAAATCACTGTGGAAGGAAGACAATGCTCTGTGTTTGGTGAGATCAAAATGGTGTGATCTATTACGAGCTACTTAAAACCTGGTGAAACTGTTAATTCTGGACTTTATCAACAACAAATGATCAATTTGAATCAAGCATTGCAGGAAAAAATGACCAGAATACCAGAAAATGCAACACAAAGTGATTTTGCTCAATGACAATGCACCATCACATACAGCAAAACTGGTCAAGGAAATCATTAAGGCACTTAGTTGGGAGATACTGACGCATGTGGCTTACTCACCTGACTAAGTTCCATAAAATAACCCACTCTTTACATTGATGGGACACACACTCACTGAGCAGTGCTTCACTTCTTCTGAAAATGTACGAAAATGGCTCAATGACTGGTTTTCGTCAAAAGGTAAAAAAAAAATTGGCATGGCATTCATAAATTTCCATAGAGATGGGAAAAAATGTATATCTAGCAATGGGCAATACTTGAAATAAGGTACTTTGTACCATTTTTATAGAATAAAGGTGTATTTTTATGAAACAATTCCGGTTTCATATTTACGCACCTGGTACAAGTGCGTTAGGAAGGGGGTGGGGGGGTCCCATCAAACTCCCACATCTTCTTAGGAGGAGGGGAGAGGTCTCGCCAAATGGGAGGGGGCACCAGAATTCCCGAAAAACACCTCACCTAATTAATGATGAAACTGTCGAAGGCAAGCCATATTCCTACTCGGTCAAAACGCCTAACACAGTGTAGCCTAACCACCCTCACACTAGTTCAAAACAGTGGACACAAGAATTTGAACCATAAAGAGAAATTTGTAGAAAGTAGCACATATAATATGTAGTAGTTACATAGAGACAAACAGAAAAGAAAAAATCAGACTAAATGAAATCATGTAACTGCATGTATGGGAGGGAGGGTATAGTGCGGAGAAGGAGACAGTACTTTCATTTAGGGGAGACTGACGTCGCATTCACAAGATACAGGAGAAGACTGTAGCGAGGAACGAATTCGGTCACAGCTTTTGGAAGAACCATCTAATGCACTCGCCTGGAGTGATCTGTGAAAAACGTGCAAAACCGAAATCTTGATGGCTGGAAGAGGACGGTTATGAGGGTTGGTCTTCTACGAAATGGAGTGCATGAGGACAGTTCCACTCTTCTCTCTCTCAGATATGCTGCTAACTTGTGTAGATGTAGATGTCTTTGTGTGTTGTTGATGCCATTAGAGGTGACACAGGGTTGGGACAAGGAACAGAAAGGAATTTGTCTTGGACTGTTGAAGGCAATACGTCGGCATCCACCAGGAGTGGTTTTCGGGGAAGTCGTGATAAACCAAAACTTGGACGGCTGGGTGAGGATATTAAGCCAGGTCCGAGCATACCCCTCACGCCGTGAGTGTCTTCACCTTAGATAACTGATGGGTTTGCTTTATTAATGCTTTTTCTTTTGGATCTCCTCAATAATATCTACACTGAAGAGCCAAAGGAAATGGTACAGACATGCATATGCAAACACAGAGATATGTAAACACTCAGAGTACGGTGCTGCAGTCGGCAATGCCTATATAAGACAACAGGTGTCTGGCACAGGCGTTAGATCGGTTACTGCTGCTACAATGGCAGGTTATCACGATTTAAGAGAGATTGAATGTGGTGTTATAGTCGGCACACGAGAGATGGCACACAGCATCTCCGAGGTAGCGATGAGGTGGGGATTTTCCCGTACGACCATTTCACGAGTGCACCGTGAATATCGAGCATCCGGTAAAACATCAAATCTCTCATATTGCTGCGCCCAGAAAAAAGATCCTGCAAGAACGCGACCAACGACGATTGAATAGAATCGTTCAAAGTGACAGAAGTGCAACCCTTCTACAAATTGATACAGATTTCAATGCTGGGCCATCAACAAGTGTCAGCGTGCAAACCATTCAACGAAACATTATCGATATGGGTTTTTGGAGCCGAAGCCTCACTCGTGTACCCTTGCAGAGTGCACGACAACGCTTTACACTTCGCCTGGGCCCGTCAACATCGACATTGGACGTCCAGAATTGCTACAGAGTGGCTCCAGGAACACACTTTTAAGTTTTAAAACCTCCGCAGACATGAACATTATTGAGCATATCTGGGATGCCTTGCAACGTGCCGTTCTCCACCCGCTCATACTCTAATGGATTTATACCTGCAGGAAGCATGGTGTGAATTCCCTCCAGCACTGCTTCAGATATTAATCGTGTCCGTGCTGCGTGGTGTGGCGGTACTTGTGTGTGCTCTAGGGGGCCCTACACGATATTAGGCAGGTGTACCAGTTTCTTTAGCTCTTCAGTATAAAAAGCTATAGACATCAGAGTCGAAGTAAAGCAGGAAACACCCACTTCATCTCCGTCAACATAGCTGGGCGAGTTGATTTGATGTGAACGAGGGAGGGAAGGTTAAAGCCAAGTACTGCTAAACGTATAAAGACGTATTTTATATATATATATATATATATATATTTATTTATAGTTACTTTTTTTTAACTGCTTAACGTCTCTTAACAGTGAGGAAAGGAGTGGTGGCAAGGAATGTGAAGAAATTCGGCCATGGCTTTTGAAGAAAGCATCCCGGCATTTGCCTGGAGTGATTAGGGAAACCCACGGAAAACCAAAATCTGGATGCCCGGACAGGGATTCAAACTAGCATCCTCCAAAATGCAAGGCCAGAGCGTTCCACCATGCTCGGTATAATATATTAGTATATCTCATGTTGAATATAATAATGACGTTAAAGTAATAATATTAAGAGAAGAGAGTTTGATTGGATCTGGCTGTGTTATGAAACAGAACTTTAATGCAAAATAAGCATTTAAAACCTATGTTTTGCAAATAGAAATATGAACTTTGATATAATCCCTTATTTTTCTGAAATAAGAAACAAAATTTTTAAAGACAATCAAATCAATAAAAAGCCGGGAAGGCAAACGATACGTAAAATTATGTATTTCTATAAATGGCTCCCACAAAGAAGAACCGAAACCAGATAAGTAAATTATTTTACGCGAGATATGATGATCTGTGACAAAACAGGAATTGAAATTTTAATTCATGACTTGTGCCATATTGTAGATCAGTAATCCCAGGTAAACTGAATTCTATTAGATTTTAAAAATCTTTTGACACTGTGCCTCACACTGGGTTACTTAGGAAACTTCATATTTATGGCACATCTAGACCATTATGTGATCACTGACCAAAGTGAGGTCCAGGTTTCCCAAGGGAAGTGTGATAGGGCCTTTGTTATTTCACATATACATCAATGATTTGTGTGACATAATAAGCGGAAGATAAAAAAAAAAGACTATTTGCTAATGATGCGATTATAGTGAAAACAAAACCCAGGATGACTGCACTTTCTTACAAGACGATATTATGAAAATAATTGCACGTTGTTAAGACCGCCAGCTGGGGTCAAGTACTAACAAAATGCCAACTGTAAAAAGGTGACATTTAGCTTTACAATTAATGGCACTGTAGATTCTGCTAAATACCTTGGGGTAACAATTAGTAATAATTTGTTCTGGAATGAACATATCAAGAAGGTAATTGGGAAAGCAAATTATATGTTCCAGTTTCCAGGCTGTAATTTAAAACAGTGTTCGCTGGAAGTTAAATCGATTGCATGCAAAATGCTAGTGTGTCCTCACTTAGAATATTGTTGTTCTGAATGGGGTCCCCATCAAAAGGGGTTAATGGAGGCATTAGAGAACGTCCAAAGAAGAGCCACTCAATTAGTGACAGGTATATATAGTTGGAGGGAAAGCGTAAGTATGATGTTGAAGGAGTTAGGTCGGGAAGACCTGGAACACTGAAGGCGTTAATCTTGACAGAAACTAATTGAAAAATTCACGACTGACTTATTTCGGAATGACACCAAACAGCAACATTCATATATAGGAAAGAACGAGAAAATAAGATGAGAAATCAGGGCCAGAACCCATTCATTTCTATACTCATTCTTTCCCACAATAGGAATGATTTACCGGGAGAGTAAATCACTCCAGCCAGCCTCGCCTGGATTTTCCACGGTTTTCCCAGATCGCACCGGGCGAATGCTGGGATTGTTCCTGAAAATAGCCCACAGGCACCTCCTGCCAGATCTCATATATTGCTTTGAAGCTATGACACATGTGGATAGGTGCAATGCACCCTCTGCCACACACTTTTAGTGCAATGTACTGTTTTACAGCCTGTACGCACCTGAGAGAGTGTAGCCGCGGTGCTTTCGGGGATAGCGCGGTGGTCAGCCTGGGGGGCGAGGCACTGCCCGCGACGCGCACCGTCGGGAACTGTCCGGGGCCGTGGTAGCGCGCCTGGTGCGTCGGGTGACTGTTCTCGTCGTACAGGGGCGCGCGTCCCGACAGGCCCGGGCTGCAAGCGTCCGCGTACAACCTGAGACAGTGCACACGCCAAGTGTGTAGCAGCAACGGCAGAAACAGTACAACAAACTCATTAATCAAATAAAAAAAACAATAAGGGAGTATCCACAAACCACGCAGCTCTACTTTGGCCTCCTGTGAACCGCCCCCCCCCCCCCACATGTAGTCTGACCTGGCTTTTGTCTCAAACCCCTCCCCCTCCTCACAAACCACGTAGCTTTTTTCCTATTAAATCCAGAAGACATTTTGTACCTTTTTCCCTTCTCAGACTGTAGCAAATTATATATGGAGACAATTAAATGATGAAAATGAACATTCACATTCTTTTCTGTGCTTTGCACCTTATTTTAATTGCGTAGCTTTCTACCCAACCTCTCAAACCCCCTCCCCTTGACCAAGACATACAGGTTACAGATGCTCCATAAATAGCCAGCTTATAAGTTGATTCTTGGCTGTCCGGGTGGCGCCGCGTCATGTTCATCGTAGCCGACGTTTCGACCCTCATTCTGGGGTCTTCTTCCAGAGCAGAACTACGATTACAGCCAGCTTATAAATTTACACCTCATCCAGATCACAGTCTCTAAAGGCGAGAAAGGTATAGGGGAAAGGAACAGGAAGGAATTCAGCCAGCCTTTTGAAGGAACCATCACAACATTTCCCTGGAGTGGTTTGGAGAAACCGAGCGTCGTGGGAGAATGGTTAACGTTCTGGCCTCGCATTTGAGAGGACACAGGTTCAAATCCCCGTCCGGGCATCCAGATTTGGGTTTTCCACGGTTTCCCCAAATCACTCCAGGTGAATTCTGGGATGCTTACTTCAAAAAGGCCATTGCTGAATTCCTTCCCGTTCCTTGTCCCCAGTCCCATCCCCCATCTAACAACCTTAGCCGTCGACAAGCCGTTAAGCCGTAAGTAAAAAGAGAGAAAAACCACAGAAAACCAAAATCTTAATGGTTGCACGGGGATTCAAAATCCGTGACCTCCGGAATGCAAAAGCAATAAATAACACAACCAAACTAAAGCCACATAGAACCCAGCAAACAAACACACCCACTACACGAACAATTCAGGAAAAACAAACTACACAGCATGCTGAAAACAAGACAAAATGGTATTCAATGCCGTCGCGAACATATTCTAACAAATACACACATCGAATCACCAACATTTTTAAAAAAGAAACAATGCATCAACATGCACCATAAACAGACAACTCTGCACATACGTTTCACAATGGTCCAGGCTGCATTACGACCAAAATGCATATTTATAAAATAATCATCAATAATCGTTTGAGTTTATGTCGTAATTCAGCCTGGACCATAGAAATAGCGATAGATACGACACGGAAATTTGGTATCGGCTGTGTGCGAGGGTTGCGTTTCACTTTGACCCATGCTGCATTACAACCTAAATGCCGAGGATTTCAGTCTTTTATGCCAGGCATGCAAAATTAACAATGGCACCGTATAAGAATGTATTATCAGTGCAGAGTTAATGCTCAAATACAGAACGCCTCACAACTGGCTAACGCAATAAAGGAAAAAGGATTATCACATTAAATATTATGAATCTAGTTTTACAAGACAAATGTATTTTAAAATGTAATATTTTACATCAAGCTAAAACAAATGTGCTTAAACATTAAATCTAGTGGATTGTAAGAAATTTATTAGTGATTAAATGATTAATGCGGGCGAATAACACGCTGGCACTAATGACTCACAGCCAACCGGTGCTAACATAAATTATTTCTGCCGATTTTGTTTACAGACAGTTCACTCGAAAGAAAATAATATGTTTCTCCGCCGGATGTCTGCCTTCTATTGCTATCAAAAGGAACTCGCTATCCAGATGGGCACCTCCTCAGTTCTTCTCCTAAACTTCATCTCTGGAACAGCTTGCTGTGCGATGTGAAGTTACCACGGTTCAGATTCCACGGTAAACTGGAGGTCCCCTGCACCAGCAGGATTACAATAGGAGCAGCCCGTAGTAAAACCCCGTCTCCACGCCAATCTACATATACACTCTGTGGGTGGCAGAGGGTGCTCAGCACCAAAGCTAATCTCTTTGCTGTGCATTCCAATCCCGAATGGTACGAGGGAGGAAAGAATTCATATAAGAATCCGTGCGGCACCTTATTTCTCTAATCTTATCTTTCCTGTCATTCTGACTCAAATAGGTTGGTGGAAGAAGTATTTCCCTACACTCGTAAGTGAAAGTAGGAGTACACACGTTTACCAATAAGTTTATAGGAAATGTGCGTCGTCTATCTACCAGAGACTCCCAGCCTAGTCTACTAATCAGTTCTGTAACGCTTTCATAACGACTGTAGCAAGCGGTCACGAATCGAGCGGCTCTTCTCTGTACTGTCAATCAACCCCTTACAAAACGGATCCCAGATGGCACAACAGTAGTACAAATGCATTCTCAAAATCTAAAAAAATTGCTTCTACTTGTCAACCTGCATCGGTAATTTTCATTACGTCTTATGTAAATAGGGTCTGCTGTGTTTCAGATGATCTTTTCTTCCGAAATCCCTGTTGATTTGTTGTTCATCTAGAAAATGAATAATGTTCGAGCATATAATATGCTCCATAACTCTATTACAAACAGATGTTATAGATATGGGACGGTAGTTTCCAGGATCACTTCGATCACCTGTCTTGCGCGATTTTCCAGTCTGAAGGTACTTTTTGCTCTTCTAATGATTTACTGAATATATCAGACAGAAATTGCCCGATTTCCACCATACTCTGAAAATACTCTTACTGGAATTCCATCCGGGCCCGGTACTTTCCCCCACTTTAGTAGCTCTAATTGCTTTATGATACCTGCAGTATCTATTCGTAAAGATTCCATCACCAACTCAACACGGAGTGGGTTAACGGGAATACTATCCTTATTTTCATCAATAAATGAATTTTTGAATACAGTATGTAGCACATTAGCTTTATCGTGGCCTTCAATAATATTGGAATCTTCAGGAATTGGTGCTGGAATATTGCTGTTGGTACAACTGTCTTTACGTACATCTGTGTGACTCTTAGAGAGAGAGTTGGAATGAAAATTGTTACGACCACACGTGTGCTAAACATCTTCATTACCGAATTTTGATGTCCAAATACAAACAGAAGAGGCAAAAGTTTGATACTGCCACATCTAAGAAGTAAACAATAACAAAGAACTCCGTCGGATTGAGGAACCGGCAGCTTTTCAATCTGATCACAATCAGCTCCTATTTTAAGCATACAGAAATATGAATATATTTCAATATGTAATTCATTTGCACTATGAAATGCCACGTTTATAGTGCATCCAGCTGAAATTTTGGCAGCGATTTGTAATTATAATAAAGTTAGAGATCATGTCTAGCAACAGTACGTGCTAAAGTGATCAAAATATTTCACGATTACTGATGTCTAATACTACAGCAATCACAAACACTGCTTGAAATACTTTCTGAAGTAATTTTAGCAGCGTCGTGCAGGTCCAAGATATTATGCAAGTAACAACTGCTTCAATTTTTTTTTTTTTTACGCCTCGTCGACGGCGAAGGTCATTAGAGGCGGGATGGGACTGGGGACAAGGAACGGGAAGGAATTCGGCCATGGCCTTTTTGAAGGACGCATCCCGGCATTCGCCTGGAGTGATCTGAGAAAACCACGTAAAACCCAAATCTCAGGATGGGGATTCGAACCCGCGTCCTCCCGAATTCAAGGCCAGAACGTTAACTGTCCACCCAACATGTGCGGTAACTGCTTCAAAATAATGGTCCAGGGAGTATTAAGACCTAATTACTACTTGGAAATAACATGTCTTGCTATTTACTACCACCGTATAATGATGTTATTAGTAATTGCGAAAGAATGTTGATATAGCGGAATCACAATCTCCGGTTGACCAAAATATCTGGGTCTACTGAAGATCACAATTCCGCTACAACTACTCTCACTAAAGACGTCATAAAACTGCTGTAGTCAATAGCAAGACATACAATTTTCAAGCAATACTTTTGTTGTAAAACAACCTGGGCCATTATTTTCAAGCTTAACTTAGGTTATAATACACCCTGGACCAGCATGACACCATTTAATGTACTTCAAAAGTATTTCTGGTGGTGTCTTGTGTTTAACTACTGCAGTATTAATACACCAATTCCTTGCAGAATTGCAATCTCCAGTAATCCTAAATATTCTTCCACTGAACTTAATCTGCAACAACTGCTACTGAAGAACAAATTGTCCTTTTAATCTTAAAATGGTTATTCTACTACAGCCACCACCCTATCACCATAAAAAAAAAAAAATCTGTCACAGTGTTAAACAATAAGCATCACTAGACGCCACATTTAAACACGTGCGACTTACAACAATATTAATATTACAATCAATGGGGATTACTGGATACCTCAATTTCACAAGGAATAATACTGCAATAGTGAAATGCAAGACACCTCTAGAAATACTTACCGTGTTACATTTACTGGTGTCGTGCTGGTCCAGGGAGCATTAAACCTAATTCCTGCTCAAAAATAAGGTACCAGGCTGTATTACAATTGAATACCTGTTTGTTTGAAAATAATACATCTTGCGACTGACTGCAGCAGTATTATGTCGTCATTAGGAAGCGTGCACAAACTACGTGGCTCCGTCCAGGGGGGGGGAGGGGTTGGCTGGAAGGCTACGCTGGGCTACGTGGGGGGTTCCAAGCCAGGCCATGTGGCTTTCCATTCATAACATTTTACACAGTTAACAAGAGGAACGGAACACACAACAGCAGGTGAATATTTATTTCCCTCAGTTAATTATCTCATACATAATTTACAATAGTCTGACAGGAGAAAACAGTACAAAATGTCTTCTGGAATCAAAAGGGAAAAAAGCTACGTGGGGGGGAGAGGGTAGAGGCAAAAGCGACATAGGGCTATGTGGAAGGGGGGGGGGGGGATTTTCACAAGAGGCCAAAATGGGGATACGTGGTTTACGGATGCTCCCCTGGTGAATGTCGCTGTAGCGAACTCACAACGTCCAGTAGACCCAATCAATGAAATGCATCCATGACAGCAAATGTTAATAAACACTATGTAGAACGAATACATTGTTTAATGAATCATGACAACTTACAAAAACCAAAGACCATTACACTATAACAGGAAGGGCCAGTTGCCATTCTGGTCCAGGATGCTTATCAACCTATCAACAGACACCACTGGTAATGCTGCTTAAAAACAGAGGCAGAAAAGAAATTTTTTGCTGAGGTATGCTTTAACAAGAAGCGTCAATTATTTTGGTCCAGGATGCATTTAATCCTATCAACATCTTTCGCGAATACTGTTGCTTGAAAATCAAAGCGGCTCAAACAATATTTACATAAAAAAACTGAATTATGTCACGCCGTAACAAGAATATCGACATGCTTTCAACATAACCACAACTGTTAATATTGCCACAACCACTTTTGATATTAACATCTCAGACACTACGACACGTAGATATATTTCAATGTACATATGAGGTATCATTGAACACCACAGTATGGCTGCTGAAAATTGTATCAGTTTAAAATTATGACAGTTTTTGTGAAAAGTTTGAGTAACATATGAATATATTCGATGGCTATAATACACAAATATTCTCAATCAATATCGTCCAAGGAACGGGTGTATAAATTTTCAGACCAAAAGAACAATTTCGGTTTAATTCTAGATGGGGATACCGCTACATTCTCTTACCGCCTCGTATAGTAACACACAGATCACGTGGTATGTATGGCATCATTGCGACTTATTCAGTCTGCACGTACCAACACAGCAACAGCGACAGATACGATTTGAAAATTGGATATTTGCAATATCGCACATTAAGGTTACGTTTCATTTTGGTCCAGGCTGATTTACGATCGAGACGTATACTTATGAAATAATCATTTGAATTATTTGTTGTAATGCAGCCTGGACCATTTCATACATGCCACGTAATCTGTGTGTTTATTATGTGAGGTGCTAACAGATTGTAGCGGTAATCCCCACCTAGAATTAAATTTCTTCTGAGTATGAGTCGTGTAAGAGTATTAATAAATATGACAAACAATTCAAAGAAATTGTCTATGAGACAATGGTTAGAACAAATGCTGCCTGGACCAGAAAAAGATGCCAAGTTCTAATATGTTGTTTGTAGTACATATGCAATTCACAGCTTCATTTTGGCAGCCGTGTTTAGTAACGGATATTTGCCATAGATAACATACACTCTTAATTCTCCAAATTTTCCAACATATGCTCTTGAATTTTGACATTACAGTTCTCAAACAGTATACTGATGCAGTGAATGTATCAATACATGTGTAATTGAAGATTTGATTTTGTAACGGAAATATTAGCTGTGATTGTGGTTAAGTTCAAAAGCACGCTGGTCCAGAATGACAACTGAAACCTGTTGCTATAGCATAACGGACTAAGCTGCTCTCGTGAACACCATGTTAGTCACATTGTGACGTCTTGCATTACGATCCAAAATACTCCTATTAACGGTAGTAAATTTCAATGAAATGTAGCAGAAATGATACCAATACTAGCAGATTAAATATAAAAATAGGATCGGATGCAATAGATGTGAAAACTGCTACTTGGGAAGCAAAATTACAACCGACGGCTGAAGCAGGAATGATGTTAAAAGCAGAATAGCACTGGCAAAAAGAGCCTTCATGAAAAAGAGAAATCTTTTAGTTTCAAACATTGATCTCGGAATTAGAAAGAACTTTTTAAAACTCTATGTGTGGAGCACAGCACTTTATGGTAGCAAAACATGGTCTTTAGGAATACCGGAAAGAAAGAAAATTGAAGCATTTGAAATGTAGTGCTACAGAAGAATGCTGAAAATTAAGTGGACAAAGTAAGAAATGAACGAGTTTTGGAAATGATGGGTGAGGAATGAAATTTGTGGAAGAGTCTTACAAAAAGAAGAGACAGGAGGGAAGGACATATTCTGAGAACATATGATTTGACAGTTAGGTGTCTACAATATCGTTCATTATGGTTATGGTTCACTTTGGTACAGGCTGCATTACAACTGAAACGCATGTTTATAAAATATGATTTCGTCAGTAATCATTTGAGTTTTTGTTGTAATGCAGCCTGGACCATACGTGATCTGTGTGTTTACTATACACTATTACAATGCAAGGCTGTAGGAGATTGTAGCAGTATCCCCAATCCAAACCAACTGTCAAAGGTAAGAACTGTAGAGGAAGACAGATTAGAATATATGAAGCAGATAATTAAGGACGTGAGTTGTAAGGGATATGTAAAAATGAAGAGGTTAGCACAACATAGGAAGGGATGGAGGATTGCATCAAACCAGTCGAAAGACTGATGACAGAAAAAGAAAATCAATACAAGAAATCATCTTACTGCACATTGTGACAATAAACTGTCCTTTCATCTTGATTACAAAGATTTGAAATGTTATCTGGACAAATTTTAACAAAATGGCCTCACACCATATAAGATGCATGAAAATTATCAGAAACTACATCATACAGATCACAAGAATAAGTAACCAGGTAACTGTAGAAAATTTCCCCACACGCAGGACTAATAAAAAGACTTAATATCTGACCTAACAATTGCGAAATGGTATGAAATAGCATTTAAAAAAATAAAATACAGTCACGTAGTGAAAATAGAGCATAGTAATAACCTTAAAACAACGTTGTTTTGAAACAAACGTAATAATCAAAGAAAGTCGTAATTTTAAGTAGCACTCCATATTAAGCAACAACCTTGAACTATGCTGAATCAGGAAAATACGGAAGTTTGACTAACCTCAAATCGAAGGACTTGTTCCCACTGTAGCGGGACGTGGCTAACAAAGGTCCTGCCACGTTCTGGACGGTTCTGACATTCGCAGGACTTCTGTTGCTGTCCGAAAACGTCGAATAAGCACTTTTATTCCAAGGTGATGATTTGTAGGCGTAACCCATATCCACACTTCCACTAAAATTCGCTTTGGGAGAAACATTTAAATCATTACGGTTGTACACGTCCAATGCACTCCTATTCGCTGGCGTATAATTCAATGCACTTCTGCTGGTACTAGCGCTGTGGTTCAAACTCCTTCGCACTGGACTACTGCTAGTGGTTAACCTCTGAAGTCTCGACGTAAGAGGTGAACTCGAACGAGCAGTTCTACGCATTTCCGTAATCGGTTCCTCCCTCAATGGTGACGGACGCTGTATGTTACTCATAAACGAAGACATTATTGAAGTGCACCAAAACCACAAACTCTCACACACGGATTTGAAAACTTCCACATGGAAATTCAAATTACCAGACTCATGCTCCAAGTACAGAAACGCACAAACACCCAAGAACACGAGAAACACTGTCAAATAAACAGAAAGAATTCCAAAGGCCACAAGGAGAAAGAGTGCAACAATCGTCTCAACTCGTTTTTTGAACGGTATCATGTTCACACGATAACGTCCATGTTTCTCTCACAAACATGGCGCCCGTTCAAATCCATATAGGTGGCAGCACTCTGCAAGCCGCCAAGATATTAAACGAAGCAGACATGTTGCATGGAGGAAGGAATATATGGAGACGAGATAACGCGAAATCCGTGAAACCTCGTGAAAAAACTGTGCCTGCGCGGCGGACATCGCAGGAGTACCAAAACATTGGGCTGTTTGCACTGTGTCAGCTGCTGAGAATATTTCATTTTCTAATATTCTAAAGTTTTTTATAATGCCAAATTGTGATGCATATGGTTGCACAAACAGACGAGATAGGAAAAAACCTGGAATAGCGTTTCATAAGTAAGTCACATTGTAATTATCGTTCTTGAAGTATCTGACAGGCAACCGCAACATTAGTACCATTCGCTATAAATTTATTCATTGCTCTCAATAGGATCATATTATTCTCAAATTTTTGTTGGTGTAGTGTAGACAATTAACATATGTTACTATTTTGCACCTGAAAAGCTAGCCTTATTGTAGACAAATGTTGGAAATTTAATTTAAACGGGTCATGTTTACATCGCGACACAGTGAATAAGGTATTCTGCATGCATTACTCACGTTTAAATTTAAACTGAAATTGCACGATGAAATTAATCGTGATGATTTGTGCTGTGTGAACTATTAAACGTGATGAAATAAACTTTGTTGACGGAAATGTAGTTCGCGATGCATTTCTTGTGTTTAGATGTGTCTACATAGTTTGGTTTTGTAGCGGCAATATTAATGCAAATGTAGGCAGGTTGAAATGCGGTGTACACCAGAAGAGAACAAACAATTTATTTATTATTAGCTGTTAGCTTCTGATTTTTGAATGTACTGATTTTTCTAGCAAAATTATATAGGCCACTACCAGTATAATATCTTCTAAGTAAGCTCAGAAACTATGAGGTTTTATGAAGTATTAATTTTTTTTAAAGTTCTAAACGTTGACTTATGCTGTTTTTAAATTTCAGATATGACTTGTTTCTGTTTGTAAATATGTCTACAAGTATATTTCTAGATTTTGAAATCTTCCTTGTCAATTACTGAAATAGAATGTGAAAATATAACCTATCTGAACATCAACTAAAATTTAAGGACTGTAGAAATAAACAGTTTGTTATTCAAGTTAAAAAGAATTACCTGCTCATTAAGTTACGTCCGAATTCATCATCAAATATGGATATGGCCATAGTTTTTTTCTGGTCCAGGCCGCATTTCAACCTAACCACGTCAATTTTAAGGTACAATATCTCGATAACTAAGCGAGATATCAAAAAAATTTATTCTTTACTTTCAGTTTCCCTCATCGAGTTACATAAGAATTCGTCATCAAATTGCGGCTCCACGGTTATCGTTGAATCCCCTCATAACCTAACAACCTCACTTTTGAGACAGTATATCTCGCGAACTAAGCGAGATATCGAAAAATTTTATTCTTTATTTTCGATTTGTATCGTCGTGTTACATAAGAATCTATCACCAAATTTGACTTTGGGAACACGTTTCTTCTGAATTTCAACCAGAAACTCCACTCTTTTGAGACAGTATATCTCGAGAACTAAGCACGATATCAAAAAATTTTATTCTTCATTTTTGATGTGTCTCGTCGAGTTACATAATAATCCATCATCAAATTGCGGTGCCACGGTTGTCTTATGATTCCCTTGAGGTTTTTGTGCATATTTCCGTGTTTCTCTGGTCAAGCAATATGGCGGCCTCCCCTCCCCACTTGTCTCCACCCGGTTTCACTCCAGTATGTGGCGAAGGTCCCTTGCGTCGTCTCCATATATTCCTTCCTCCATGACATGTTGTTACAAATATATTCCTTCCTCCATGGTTACAAAGACACACACAAAAAAAATCATTCAACCGCAGGTATCAGAAATATACTCTTTGGCGTGATTTAATGCCGTAGACATATTTTTGCTTTTTAGTTAGCTAAAATATTGTACTTAAGAAATAGGGTCAGGTTTACAAGACGTCACTAACATGCAATAGAGTGATTATTTTAAAGTGCGTGTGATTGAAGCTCTAATTTTGTAGTGGAAATATTAACAGAGATTTTAGCTAGGTTTAAAAGCAGCCTAGACTAGAATGACGACTGAAACTTCTTGTTACATACAAGGCGAGCCGAATTTAATTTATGCTGTTCTCATGAACGCCATTTTAGTGACGTCGTGTATCGCTATGTTAATTACTATCAAGAAATTGCCACTATGATAAAGAGCTGGCACTTGATTTCAAGTATAAAGGGGTGGGAAAACTCTCTTTCGTAGGCGATAGGGTCAGAGATAGGAATAAATTAACAGGAGAAACGTATAATTTACCAAAAACGCTGAAAGAATTTTAAGCTGGAATTCGCAGAGGGCAAAAGTAAGCGGGTACAGGAATGGGTACGTACGAAAATTTTCACCTAAACGTGCGCTCCATCGCAATTAAATTAAATCTTTCAGCATACATCCTCTCCACTTTTACAAAAGAACTGTATTTCAGAAAAAAATACTGTACTCGCTAGTTATCCAGGCGGCCGAGACAAAAGTTGTATCATTCACCTTAGCTATTACAGCTTATTTCCATCCAAGATAGAGGAAAAAGTTATATAGCTATTTTTATTATATCCTTTGAATCATTTAATTTTTGTAGAGCAGTAACGACATTTTAGAAATGAAACTAGGGCAACTCCAAATTATGTGTATAACCGAAAGGCATTTTTTTTTTTTTTTTTTTTTTTCGGTTTGCGTTGTAATGCACCCTGGACCACAGTAACAGTGACAGATTGGCTTTCCCAATAATATGTTCTATGGTTACTTTTTACGGCGGTCCAGACTGCATTCTCCACACATTAATCGCCAGTCACTGATAATACAAAAATCATATCATCATCAAGGCATTCACTCGTTTGCTAGTATACAATGTCTTTCTGCTCATCATCTATGAGTCTTTAAGTGGTTGAAAGTCCAATTTTAGAATAGCAGGGTCTTCCACAGTGATGGCACACATCAGCACGAGACCGTAGCGGAATTTGTCTCCTCAACTTCTCCTGTTTCTGCCAACGCTTTGTTTTGTTGGATTCTAACGTTCATAACATAGTGATCCCTCGTGAACTATGTGTCGCCATGCAAATCGATTACAGGCTGCATCCTCCTAGCTGTTTGTACTTATCAGACACTTCTCATGATTGGCTTTAAGTCGAATGCCGTATCGCTTCATTTGTCCTCCTAGATTTTGCTGGCCGTTCTTAGTTGCGAATGCGTTATTTGTTTCGGGAGGTGGCTTTTCGATATTCGGATTACGTGTCCAACCCATCGAAGTTGGTTCTTAATTGTTATTGACTCTGTGCTTGTGGTATTTGCTTCTTCTAGTACATTTGTTCGACGGTCTTGCCATTTTATATTAAATATTCTTCTGAGGCAGCATTGGTGATACTTCTCTAGACTTTTTAAGTGTCTTCTGTAGGTAGTCCAAGTCTCACATCCGTAAAGTAGAGATGGTATTACAATAGCACTGTAAATTTGGAGCTTCGTCCGAGCACAGATGTCATGGTTGTCAAATACTCTCTTTAAGAGACGGTCGTAAGCTGCTCTAACACATCTTATTCGATACTGAATTTCTCTATCAGTATTTGCCTTTGTTGGGAAATGGCTACCGAGGTAGGAAAAATGTTCAACTTCCTGTAAAGTTTTTCCTTTGACTATAATAGATGGAGCTATTATGTTGGAGTTTGGTGCTGTTTGGTAGAGGATCTGCGTCTTGGTAGCATAATGCTCTAGGCCAAATGTCTTGTAAGCTTCTGTAAATACATTTAAAATGATTTTTAATTTCTTCTCTGAGGTAGCCATAGCCAATGTGTTACCTGCATATTGAAATTCAACGACTGAAGTTGAGGTTACTTAGGACTTGACTCATAGTCACGTAAGATTAAATAGTTTCCCGTCAGTTCTGTAAATAATACCCACGCCCGATGGTACTTTGTCACTAATAAGATATGGCAGAGTTCCCCAAATATTACGAAGAGAGAAGGACACAGAGCACACCCTTATTTCACCATTGCAGTGATATGGAAGGGCTTTCCTTGTCCACTTCTGGTAACTACAACGGCATTTATGCTGTCGTGTGGTCACCTAATTATTCGGATATATTTGTCAGAGCTCCCAATTAAGGCTACTACAGAGAACTTCCTGATTAACAGATCCAAAGGATTTTACAAGCTCTATGAAACACCTATAAAGATGTTTATTTTGTTCTCTATATTTTTCTTGTGGCTGTCTAACAATGAAGATCTTATCAACTGTACCTCTGTCTGGCATAAACACACTTTTGTGTTTCCGGAAGAAATTCTTCAGCTAGAGGTTTTAGGCGGTTAGATAAGATTCTGGGAAGCACTTTCCCGGCAGCCGAAAGAAGGGATATACCATGGTAGTTGTCACACTGAACGTTGTCTCCTTATTTGAAGGTTGTGATGATCGAAGAATATCTCACGTCAGTAGGGATTGTTTCAGAGCGCCATATTGTGACAATAAGCTTGTAGGTACGCTGACTTAATTTGGGACCTCCTTTCATAAAGAACTCAACAGGAATTCCATCAGCTGCAGTTGCTTTGTTAGTTATAAGCTACTGAATATCTTTGTCAACTTCTTGAAGAGAGGGAGCTTCCCCTAAATGGTCATGAATGAGGTTCTGAGCAATCGATGCAAGGGAGTTTTGATCCACACGCGATTCTCGATTTAGCAGTTGCTGGAAGTGTTCTTTCCAGCGAGAATTTATGGAAGAAGGATCCTTGGGATGTAGTGTTATATCCTTAGATCGTAAAGGATAGAGATATTTGGGAGAAAGCGGCACTGAAAAATCGCCTGGTGTAGGAAGCAGCTAGATTTTCCAATTTAGATGACTTTGCCAACTACCATTGGTTCTTCAATATTCTTATTCTTCTCTGGAGTTCAGCTTTGCCAATTTAATAGGTTTGCTTCTAGGTGATATCGTTCTAGTCATTTTGCCAAGTGATGTATGCCTTTCGCTTTTCGTCTATGATGTTTTGAATTTCTTTGTCGTTGTCAGCAAAACAATACAGATGTTTTCTCCTCAAGAATCCAGTGGATTCCTCACTGGCTTTGAGAACTGCCGATTTAAATTTTGACCAGTGATGTTCTATACCGTCGGGATATTCAGTTGGTAATATATTGTCCAGAAGTAATCTAAAGTTAGATTTAGTATTGTCATGTTTGAGGTGTTTAATGTTTAGTTTAAGTATTACACTTTACACCTGTTTGCAGCGTTTTGGAGGAGAATACAGAGACATTACAGAACGTACTAGCCGATGATCATTCCAGCAATCATCTGCGCTGGTCAAAGACCTGGCAACTCGTTCATCGAGCTCGTATCGAGAGCGCACAGTAACGTAATCAATTAGGTACCAGTGCTTCGACCTGGGATGCTGCCATGTTGTTTTGAATTTGCTTTTTTTGTCTGAAGAACGCTTTTATAATGACTAGGTTATGTTCTGTACATCTAGTAAGTAAGAGAGTTCCATCAGAGTTTCTATTGCCCACGCCCTCCTTGCCAATTGTGCTGGCCCATACTTTGTAGCCTCTGTCTACTCGAGCACTAAGATCTCCAAGAAGAATAAGTTATCTGATTGCGGTGTATTAGTTAGAATCCTGTCAAGCTGGTACTTAGAATTTTTCCTTTTGGCGTCATCATTTCTCAAAGTTGGAGCATAGGCACTGATTGTAGTGGCTTTTGGTTATTCTTGAATTTCAGGCGAAGTGTCTCGAGTCTTCCATTCAGTGGTCTCGAGTCTACCGATTTTTCGGTATTTCTACTGATGTGGAGTCTGTCCTACTCTGTCTTACCGAAATGTAACCATTTTTCCACCATTTCTGACAATACAACGAAATTTTCCAGAATTTTTTCACGATTTTAGATTTTCATGTTGGCAACCCACTTCGTTTATATTTTACGGGGAATGTTTCAATCGGTTAGTTAGTTAACTTTTGCAGAATGTTCCGCACATCTTTTGGGGACTACCCCTGTGAGTTTGTGCCCTACATTATCGACGTTTTAAGCGGATTCCCGAGCTAGTTCGCTTGTCTATATTCTATTTGCGATCATTACCGTAAATACATTTTGTTAGTAAAATGTGCATACATTTTACTAAAAACATTGTGATGGGCAGTGCAGTAGGAGGCAATGCGCCGTATTTGGTGAATTATTTGCGTTCAACGTGTGTCGAGAAATTCCCACAGTCGTCAACCTAGGTCGGGTCAACCAACCGCAGCTATCGGAGTAAGCCTTCCAAGAGTTAATATATTTTTGTTAAATAACTTAATAAACGAAAAGCAAATTACTAAGTCTGTTGTTTTTGTTATTTTGTTTACGTTTTACTAGTATTGACTAGTTCTTATTCACTTATTACAAAAAATTCTGTAATTTTCATATTATTTGACAAAGATAAAGAAGTTCAAAAAAATAATGTAGTAATGTAATGATGTATTAAATAACTTGTATTTCATGCTCTAACTTAAAAAAATACCCTCACTGCCATGTTCTGACTTCAGTTTATACTGTACGAAGCTAAAAAGGTAATAAAAATCAAACTCACCGTTGAATGCAGGTTGAAACAAAAATTTTCTTTCCAACTTTTGATGACTAAATTGTCGTTCAGTGGCGTCAGCAGATTGCCATCAATTTGATGCACAGTTTGACGTCAGTTTGGAAGTAAATCTTGAAGTTCCAAGTCTGGTAGTAAATAGCTGTCAAATTGATAAGAATTCTTCGACAGCACATCATGTCTAGCAAGCTGTGGTTATTTTGGTCGTATTTTATTCATATACCAATTTTGGGTACAAAAATACCGATGTTAGCGGACAGATCTACCGATTTCGCATTCTGACATTCGAGACACACTGGTTCCAGAAGGTAACTCACCAAGATGTTCGAGTAACTCGTTCTTTATAGCAAATGTATCAAAATTTGTTTCATACATAGTTTATAATTACTGCGCCACCTATTGTCATTGCAAAATGCTGTGCCAGTCTTCAAATTTACCGTCGACAACTAACGTCATGTTAAATCTTCACTGAGAATCCATAAATTAATTACCGATTCAGCTAACCCACTGGATTAACCGCAGTACGAGCTTAGAGGCCGAAAACAAGATACTTATAGAAAGAAATATGGTACCAGAATAGCATCATAATTCGCTGTTACTGTTTTGACCAGATACTAATTGTGTGTTCCTTCCTCCGTGGATTCAGAATTCTCTTTGGTCTTTTTTTTGCAGTAGTGTGTGTATCCACAAGCGTGCTCCTGAAGCTGACCTTCATCTGCATGCCTGGTTTCACTTAAAGCGGCGATATCGGTACTGAATATTCTTAGTTTTTGGTCCACAATTGCGGTTTGACGTTCCGGTATATTATCCTTTTTTTTTGAGTCGATCAAAGTACGAACATTCCAAGTGGCTATATTTAAGTTATGTGTTCGAATTCCCGTCCGGGAATCCAGATTTGGGTTTTCCATGGTTTCCCAAATCACTCCAGGCTAATGCCGGGATGCTTCCTTAAAAAGGCCATGGCCGAATTCCTTCCCATTCCTTGCCCCATCCTTTCCCGTCTGTAAAGACCTCGCTGTTGAGAGACGTGAAGCAGTTTAAAAAAAATAAAGAAAGTTATGTTTCTTCGTGTTTCGACCGGTTATGGCGTTCTCTCTGGATGCAGTAATCCAGTCGGGTAGTATTCAGGCTGGCGATGTTCCAGCCCGCTCCCCACTTGGCCTGAGCGGAGTGGGCTGCTGGGTCACGTGTGTAGCACGTGTGTTGCTCCACAGCCGATCACGCACTCGTCACAGACCTGTCGGTTCATCACTAGGACCTTCCAGACTACGCAATCCTGCTCCCATCACAACTTCCCGATCCCAAAGGACTGTTAATTCCTAAGCTATTTTCATGGCCGTGTAAGGAGTTGTTACTCAGTTTTCCACCAAGCAGCATTACCAGCGACCAATTGCGGTATATCTGAAATTAATCGCTAAAAAATATTCAAACCATCCTGCTAATAAATCATTATATTTTTGTAGCAGTATAGATTTGGTCCATTTTTAATCAAGTAGTTCCGGACTTGACCAATTTTTTCTTCTGAATTTCAACCATTGAGACAGAATATCTCGAAAACTAAGCAGGATAACAAAAAATTTAATTTTCATTTTTTATTTGTCTCATCGAGTTAGATAACAATCAATCATCAGATTGCGGCGTCACGTTTATCCTAGAGTCCTCTTGAAGTTTTTGCTCATATTCCCCGTCTGTATGGATGTGGCCATGCCCCCCCCCCCCCACTCCTCTCCCCCCGGCGTGGTGAAGGTCCCTTGCGTCGCCTCCATATATTTCTTTCCTCCATGGTTCAGGCACGTTTAGTTACCAAATTACTCAGTACTCGATTAGTACTAGCCTAGTGTGAAGCAGCATTATGTCCGTTATTCATGGGGAATAAGGGAGTGAGTACAGTATTGTCTCTGGAGTACAGTCCGCGTTCATATTCGTAAAAATAAACCGGAGAGTTAATTTTTTTTTTTTTTAATTGTGATAGAATCTACGATCCAGTGGCTATTTTCCCGTAGCCGCCTACTTTTACCCTCTACGAATTTTAGATTTAAATTCTTTCAGAGTTTTTGGTAAATTATTCAACTTTTTCGTTGGTAATTGGTTCCACTCATGGTTCCACTCCGTAAGGCCGGTTACACACTGGGCGGTTTTTCCCGTAGCGGAAACTCAACCGCTGCCGCCTATAGAATTCAGCGTCAGTACTTTGCTTTTGGTAACTTGAGTTTCATTTTGTGAAATTATAATTTAATTTAGTTAATTTAGCGTTTATTACTTCGTTATTTTGACAGTTCAGTCGCCATAGAAATAGAAAAAGGTAAAACCAAAGGAGAACAGAATATTTGAGGAACGACGACAACAAGTTTTTCCGTTATTTTGGAATGTTTATTTCGACAATTGCTTGTGAAACTAAAGTACGGCATTCAAAGGAGAAATACCCAGTTGATGAATGGTATTTAAGGCGTGGAAATGCTGCAATCACCTTGAAGTAAGCAGATTTATCATGGAACTACTATAGATAAACATTTAATTTTATATACGGTAATTCCAATCCCCTATATTTGTTTTATGTTAATTAGGGTGAAAACTCCTTTAGGTGAATACGAATTGGTGTACAAGAAAAATTTGAAAAATACACTATGCCATATAATGGCTAATACTTATATTTATTTATAACTAATACATATACTTCACTGTGTAATCGACTCATCACTGTTGAGTTCTTACAAGCATAATCGACTAGTTAAACATTTTTGCTTAAGTTGTAAAATGTTGAGTTTTTTAAAAATTATTACTTTACAAAGATAAAACGAAAGTAAATGGCGAAGATGATGTCGAATTTACGAAACAGCTTGTCTCACTGTATTCGTCAATGCTGTGTTAAAAAAAGAAAAAAAAGGTCTAAAAATGTCGAGCGACAGAATTTTGAATGTTGAAAGTGTTCCTTGGCAAATGTCTAAGATATAAGGACACAGTTATATACTATTTAAAACCAAACTCTTTCTATAAAATGTGATTCAATATTTTTCAAGTTCTAGTTGAAGCGGTAAAAATTTATGTAAATACGTCATCAATAGTTTACTATCGAAAGGCATTTTTCCTAATTTTCCATTTCGTCAAAATCATTTCACTTTCAAGGCACACTTCTTTCCAAGCGTTCCTGGTAGCGTCCCGATCTTTAAAAGAAACCTCTGGTTTGTCTCTTAAAACTGCTCCAGCTTCCTCTAACGAAATAAGAATATCATTATCTATCACCACTTAACTCATATTACGATTTTTAAATTGAAAAAATGATAACTTTACACAGACTGAAAACGCACAAGCGGCTGAAATCCGCCTAGTGTGCAAGCGCCCATCTGGCCACATGGACCACTGTCTGGACTGGGGCGGTCAAACAACCGTCGAATGTAGTGGCAGCGCGCGGCGGCATACCTGCCGTCGACGGCAGCGCTGCCGCGGGTTTTCCCCTCCGCCCAGTGTGTAAGCTCCCATCTGATCCCTTGCGCCACCACCTAAAGGGCGGCGACGGAGACATTTCCGGAGCGGACGGAACCACCTCGTTTACGAAAGAGAATTTTCCTAAACCCTTATGCCTGAAATCGAGAGTCAACTTGCAATCATATCTGTGTATTTTGCTGTACATACAATATTCTAGAATTCTAGTGAACTAAATATGTAAAAATAAATTCAATGGCATTAAATGACGCAAAAGAGTAAATGACCGATATCTGCCATCCAACGATTATTAAGTCTTACTTGCTTCATCTCTGGTTGGAGATTTTCGGTTTCATACATTGTTAAAGTTATGGGGTATTCGTTTAGATTGCTTTATATGTCATATGTTGATCTGGTGTTAAATTAAATTAAAATTAAATTGCAATGGAGCACACGCTCCAGTGGTAATTTCCCTACACACCCATTTTCCCCCTTCCTGCACCCATCTATATTTTCCCTCTACAAATTTTAATTTCGAAATCTTTCAACATTTTTGGTAAATTATTCATTATTTCCCTTAGTAACTTATTACAATCCCTGACACCCTTACCTAAAAAAGAGAATCTTCCTACACCCTTGTGCCTGAAATCGAGTGCCAGCTTGTGATCATGGTCATCTTTTCCCTTCCTTGCACTACTTTTCATACCTACTGCAATATCTTTCCACGCCTCTTCACCAATATACACCATTTACACTCCCATGACCCTCTTCACCCTCCTCCTGTCATCCAATGAATCCCATTCCAGCTCTTTTATTATCTGTTACTGGTTGCATTCTGCAATAATTTCCAGAAACAAATCTAGCAGCCCCTTTTCTGACCCTATCCAACTCCAGTATTTGATACGTAAAATGAGGGTCCCATACTACACTACCATATTCGAGCAATGGTCCAACCAAAGTTTTGTAACCCAATTCCTTGACTTCTCTCGTACATCCCCTCATCACTCTCTCCAACAAGTGCAGAATTTTGAAACCTTTTCTTACCACCTGTCCAATGTGCCTTGCCCAGTTAAGCTTGTTATCAAATGTAATGCCAGGCCATTTAAATTTCAAGTCTTCAGCAAGCAATTGTTTCCCCACGTTATAATCATAATCAACCTTTTGTTTTTTATTTGTGTATCTAATAAGCTGACTCTTCTTTGCATTTATCTTCATCCCATGTTTACCAACCCAACTAGATATCCTGTCCAGATCACCCTGCAACTGTTTACAATCCTCTACTGTTTTGATCCTTTTATACAGCATTATGTCATCTGAAAACAATCTAATTTCAGATAGTAAACAATTAATACAATTATTCATTAGAATAATAATGAATAGCAATGGTCTCAATACACTATCCTGTGGCACTCCCATTTCTTTTGATACTGCATTTCCTACCCTAAGTTTCTGTTTTATACCTTTTAGGAATTCTTCTACCCAGAAAATCACTTTCTCATCTATTACAATAGTTTTTAATTTATTTACTACCATATTATGGCTCACCCTGTCAACCACCTTTGACAGATCTAGCGCTACACTATCAATTTGGCCTCCCTTGTCCATTTCATCTGAAATATCTTGCATATATCCTACCAACTGAGATTCGCATGAATATCCTTGCCTAAAGCCATGTTGCCTACTTGAACACCACTTACATTCCTCACCATGTACCTTACCCATGCATGCCCATGTTTGCTTTAGTAGCAGTGTATTTATTCTTCGTATTAAGCCGTAGGAATTTGAATTTGCATCTCAGTTTTTTTTTTCCTATCCATGTGTGAAATCTTTTAGCGTTGATTCAGTTCCGTTCTGTCTTTAGGTCTCCAATGAACGGCATCCTTAGAGAAGTGCGTATACCTAGCTGATCTGCTTTGTTGACTCCATAAATTGCGACACAAGTTGCGGTTGGCTATATCCAGATGTATCGGATACAAGGTGAGTGAAATTAGTCAAACTTTGGTGTTTTTCTGATTCAGCATAGGTCATGGTTTGGAGTGGGAGGGGATCTTCCCCACCACCCCAAACCTGTTTAAATTTGGATTAACTGCTTCCTTATAATGTCCTCTTCATGTTCCATGTTTTGCTTACACATTGTTGCTTAATATGGCGAGGTTTTTTTTTTTTGCGATTGTTTGGTCTGGTATTAATCTTTTATATTGATCGCATGTATGGGTGAATTTTGGTACTGTTAGGTTGTTGATATTTATAGTTGCAACCAGAATGATGTTGTATCTTCTAATTTGATTGCGATGGAGCGTTTGCTACGATGACAATTTCATCTCGACGGCAACTGCAGTGTCCCAAGAATAAAATGTGCTACCAGTCTGAAATTTGATACAAACTTCCTGAGGACGTATTGATTGAGAAAATATTTCCGTAAAGCTGTCAAATATATGTAAAGTAGTTTGAAATGTTGGTACATTGTTACAAGTTATTCCATAAAAAAAGTAACTTTTCCCATTTTTTTATTGCTTGTGTATATTAAAATTCATTTTCGGAGTAAAAACTGTATTCTGCTTCAATATCGACGGTATTTAACAGCAAACGTAATGGTACCATGGATGAAAGAAATATATAGAGATGAAATAACGTTAAATCTCTGACGCCGCCTCTAAACTCTCGGCTGATACTGCGCATATTACAAATCCCTACAATTGCTAAGTTCACATTGTGTTTGATGCTGTGATTATTTCATTTTCTAATGCGTCTAAGTATTTTATAATACCATCTTGTGCTCCATAGGGTTGCACAAATAGGTCAGATAGTAAAGAAACCTGCAATATCATTTCATTAGTAAGTTGCATTGTAATTATTGTTCTTGAAGTGTGCAGTAGGTATTGGCAAGTTTGGTGCCTGTCTATAAATAGTGAGTGTCAAGACTGGCCTCGCATTCGAGAAGACACTGGTTCAGATCCCCATTTGGGCATTCAGATTTTGGTTTTCCACACTGCAATTGAAATGGCTTCCGAAAATTACTCCAGGCGAATTGCTGGGATGCTTCCTTCAAGGCCCCTAACGACTTTAAAGAGGCATAGAGCCACAAGCTAATAAAGCCTGTTATTGTATGTGTCATGCATTCAGTAATCATCTAATCTCTTTGCTAAATTCCACAGCTCTAAATATGATTAAGGTTTGTGCCGAAATACTGTCTATGTGTTTCTGTTTATTTGTTTATTGTAGTGTTCTTGTGTAATTAGTGAGCCATCAATTGTCAATCTTGGACATTTTATTGAGTTTTTCCTTGACACAGCAATCTGACAAGCTTTCTGCCCCTCCATCAATGTTTAACTGGCCTGATTGTTGTGCTAATTCGTTCTCCATTATTGCTGCCCAGATTTTGGTTATTCCAGGGTGATTTCTTTATAAACCAGTTCAAAAACAATAGAGTAAAAAATAAAGAAGTCTTGAAATATTTAGCATTTTAAATCCACTACAGACTTAAGGTCGTCTAGACTTAAATGGTTTGGGCATGTTAAGAGAATGGATAGTACAAGACTACCAAAAACTTATTTGGAAAAAAGGATAAAAGGCAAAAGATCAGTGGGGAGATCAAGAAGAAGATGGTCAGATCAACTGAAGGAGGACGTAGAGAGAAGAGGCTGGAACTGGGAATATATCACGGACAGAGAAACTTTTCTGGATAGGAGACAGTGGAAGACGATCGTCTATTACCACCAGGACGGAAACATGGGAAGGCTCGCAAACCACACCTGGGAAACTGGAGAGGGTCCAGAACGATAATGATGATGAAATTAACCTCACGTCGTTTTGTGGGACTTTTATCCACTTTGTGAGTTTTTGTTCACTGTCTGATTGGCTTGTAAGTGAGGTGCACATGTATTTTTCTGTTTGATTCTATTGAACAATGAAAAACCTGTGTAAATATTAGTAGGCCAGAATTTAACACCTCCTGTAATCTGTGAAATGCAGGTGCTCTAATTTGTGGTGCAGTTATAGGTATATAGGGAAATTACCACTGGAGCATTATGGAGGGGGTGCAGAGAACAGAAGAGAATTACTGGTAGGATAAAGGAGCTGGGTTGGATGAAGAGAGTGCTGGGAGTGATCAATGTTTATAATTATGATGGAACGTGTAGGTATATTGGTAGAAGGATTATGAGTCGTACATGGGGAGAGAGTGATGACCACAAGTTGGCCCCAGGTTGCAGGTGAGAAAATTACCAAGCACAGCGATAAATAATTTACAAAAACACTGCACGAGTTTAAACATGGAATTCGTGAAGGTCAGGGGTAGGTGGTGTCATATTTTATAAAGCCTTGATGTATTTTAATATGATTTTCAGTTGTATTTTTAAGGACTTGAAATGATTCAACTATCAGCAAGAATAAGAAATTGTTTTAAAGTCATTCGGAATGAACATTCAGCTTAGTGCTTATTAGTTTTGTCTTTCATATTTGAAATAAATAGTAAAACTTCTATGATTTGATTCCATTTATCAACACGTTATCTAATACTTAAAGATCCAAAGATATACAGGTCCTTTGCTAGCATAACTTTTACAACTCAAAGCAAACACAAGAACTTTTCTCACGCTCGCCCAATCTTATTGCTATCTCCTTTTTAAACATTACCATAGCTACCAATTTGTTTCTCAGAGTAACTATTATTCTTATTCTTTTCTTTAAGAAATCTGTTATACTACAGCGGGACGGTGAGGTAAGGACATTGACAGCAGAGCATATGCACTCCATCACTAGTGAAGTTAAAGTAAATCGAGTTAAAATAAATGGAAACTAATCAGCAATCCCCTACAAAGCATCAACTATCTTATTCAAAGAGACTGGTGTCCTATTTTTTAATTTAATTTAATTATCATGAAGCACACATTCTGGCGGCAAGTTCCCTACACAATCATTTTTCTATTTTCCTGTGCCTGCCTACCTTTGTCCTCAACTTCAAATTATTTTAGAGTTTTTGGTAACTCATTCCAATCCCTGACCCCCTTACCAAAAAAAGAGAATCTTCCCACACCCTTGTGCCTGAAATCGAGTGCCAGCTTGTGGTCATGGCCATCTTTTCGCTTCCATGCACTACTTTTAATTCATACACCAATATCTTTCCATGTCTCATCACCAATATATGCCTTGTACACTCCCATGATCCTCTTCACCCTCCTCCTGTCTTCCAATAAATCCCATTCCAGCTATTTTATCATATCCGTCACTGATTGCATTCTGCGATAATTTCCAGAAACAAATCTAGCAGCCCTTTTTTGCACCCTCTCCAACTCCTGTATTTGATACTCAAAATGTGAGTCCCATACTACAATACCATATTCGAGTAATGGTCTGACCAAATCTTTGTAACCCAATTCCTTTACTTCTCTCGTACATCCTCTCATCACTCTCCATCAAGTGAAGGATTTTGATAACTTTTCCTACTCCCTGTCCTGCCTAGTTGAGTTTCTTATTAAACATTGTGTCTTTGTATTTAAGTCTCAGGTCTTCAACAAGGAATTCCTTCTTCACCTTATAATCATAATCAGCCTTTAGTTTTTTTATCTGTGCTTCTCTTTGGGCTGCAAACTAGAAGGTAAATTATTAAATCACACACATCAAAGAGATCATTTTGCAGTGGGTCAAGAATTGAACATACTGTCACCTTGCTGTTTTGAAACAATTTTATTTGAAACAACTTAGTCTTATTATAATAGATACAAATAAAACTGTCATGCAACAGTAAAAAATCAACAATATATAGATATTTCCAACACAAATGCCTCCTCATCACTTTCCACCATTTGTCTCGAGTTACATTCATACGGGAAGAAATAGTCCCGCAGGACCTTGGAAGCAAAGAGGGACGACACACGTAGTAAAATAACACAGAATATGCTGCCAACCTTACACTCTACCCACTACTTTAGATTTCTTTTTAAAATTAAGTAGGCCTTTATTTTTCTTTCAAAAATCCCGTGGTTCTGTCTTCTTCCTTAGCTCCGTTCCAGATCCACAGGTTTGTGCAGCGACTCAGGACGGCGACTTGGCTAACTCTCACTCACAAAAAGAAGAAATGGAAAACTAACTACTGATCAATTTTCTTTCTTCTCCAAAATTTGGATGGAGAGAGTTGGTAACAATTTCTGTAGTCATTACTATAGTTAGCTGTAAGCAGAATAGACTTCCGCCTTTCTTCCCGATTATGAAATTAAGTCCTTCTGAATATCCTACAACTCTTCATTTATTAAATATCAATTAAGATCACATTTTTGTTACAAGAATATTAATATTCACTAATTTTAATAATGGCAGGAAGAATTTTTGTACCTCAAATAAATATATTATATTTCTGAATTTTAAAAAAGTTTGTTATATACACAAAAACTGATTTTAGATATGAAAAAAACTGGTTACAATTGCTTTGTTTGATGAAACAATCTCCTTTTCATCAGCTTAAAATTTCATCAGAAGTAATTACTAAAAAATAATAATACAATTGTTTGAAGATCTCTCGGGCGTACACAATAATACAATCGCTGGTTGTAACAATACTAAAAGAACTGTCACACATAGAAAATGTAAACATTGTAAATAGTAAATTGGTAGTAAAAAATGTAAATAAAACTATTTTTAATTTATTCATTGCTGTGCATGTTTCACTTCTCATCGAGGATAGCTCGAATGCTCTGGAGGCCACAGGTTCGAATTTCTGTCCCGTCATTTATATTTTATTTTTCGTTGTTTCTCAAAATCAATCCGGGCAAATTTCCTTCAAAAGACCACGGCCAAATTTCTCCGTGCCCCTAGTCCTTTATCATCTCTAATGACCTCAACATTGACGAGGTAAAAGGCCATATGAAAAAACTGGGGAGAATATTTTACAGTAATGTTATTTCCACAAATAATTCTATTAACACACTTTGTGGGAAAATCAGAGATGTACAACAACCAATACTAACAGCAATGTAGATAAATCATCAATTATAATGACCAGATGGGAGGTAGAAAAAAGGCAATAAATGAACAAAGTTTTTCTCAGCATTGTGTATTTACACATTCTTCACAGGAAACTAACCGAAAAAAAATGTTGCTTACACCTTTTCCACTCTGCTGTTCAGAAATGTGTAGCTAATAGCATTAAAGACGATAAGTCTATGCGTAGCCAAGTCGCCACCTGAATGTCCATATTGTATCTTTTTCTCTAAACCACACTTTCTTATCTACTTAAGAATAACTATTATTAATGGTATAATACAATCAATTTTTCATATCTTTTTAAAATATTACAGGCACTGAATAATTTTTTAGCTTCTTTGCTATACTCTTAATGTCATAGAACAATGCACTACCCTTAATGTAATTTAAGGTGGTAACTTTTACATTTCCCACTTGTTTTTTTGACGATGCAAGTTACGTACATTACATCCGTATTTTTTCTTTTAAGTGTTCTTACTCATTTTAATATGTATATCGACGAATAGTGCATAATATTTGTTTTTAAAAGTGTGCATTATAATAATTATGCCTTGCTATAACACATTCTCATAGAATTAAAACACAAAGACGTCCTTTTTTCCAAAAGAATTGTCTCTTATTGCAAAGATCTTTACCTTATAATTGCTGTAACATTTATATTAATATCAATAATACTTTTGGCGGTTATTGCATGTTTGTAAATGTAGTATGTATTGTATACTTTATAGGTAATATCTACATATCACACACTTAGATATTTTTTTTTTGTAAAATTCACTCTCTTAATCGATCGGGTGGAGTAACCGGCGTCGTTAACGTCTGACTAGATGGGAGGGGTCGTAACTGTATTCATCTTCTTCAAAATGCAGGCAGAGCAAGTAAAAAACTTCAATTAAATGCTATAATTAGCTGGAAAAGCTTGTGCTTTACGTGCAACAAAGAATCCACGTGCTTTTGTGTCAGTTGTAAACAATTTCCGGGAAGTCAAATACATTCTCGGGAAGTAACTAAGTTACTGTGACTGAAATTAATTTTTCCAGGAAAATGTTGGTTTTTGAGGGATGGTAAATGTTCTTACCGTAGTTAGATTGACGGAAATTTATGTGATTATTAGCATTTCAAACATATGATAGCAACATGCTGTTCATAATGAAACACATATAGAACATGTGAACCAAATTGGTCAGTTTCCACTGTCAGTAATTAACTACGTCTCTCATTCCACGTAACAACGTCTCCTGTGAATGTCTATCAGTATTCTCCAAAGCTTAAAGTTTTATGACGACTGAAACGTTCTTCAAATAAACGCTGCTAATAGTCTGCAGGTACAATATGAAAACTGCAAAGTACAGCACAACTTCAAGCAGCACCTCACAATATATGAATATAAAAAAATAATGATCAATTACCGAGCGTGGTAACGCCATCCAGATATGGGGTTTCCACAGTTTAGTGAAATTGCTCCAGTCAAATGCTGGGATGGTTCCTTCAAAAGGCAATGGCAAAATTCCTACCCTTTCCTTGAACTAGGTGTAAAGCTAAAAAAAAGGCCCAGTTTTCCTGCTTTTTAATGTTTTGCCACTTACATAAAAATATATAAAATAATATTTTGAGTCTCCTTCTAGGCTGACGTATTTCACTTTTTTGATTAATTCTTTCAAAATAATAACTAAATATTACTTAATATAATTCCCTTCAAAACTGTGAAAGCATTAAGAGAGCTAAGCAACATATTTTATATTTTCCCTTCATTTTCCTGGAAAAATCTACAATTTACCACTTACTACATAGTAGAACAGCGTGGCTTCTACTGGGTAAACATACTACACAGTAGAACAGCATGGCTTCTACTGGGTAAACATACTACACAGTAGAAAAGCATGGCTTCTACTGGGTAAACACACTTTTCTCATTTTTTGTTTTACAGAAGCTCTGTTTTCAACATTTTTCCCCCTTTCAGTCTTTTGCAAACATCACTACGTTTTACTACTGAAATGGAAATATTTACTTAACTAATAGGAACTAAAGGGCAATCAGCTCGACTAAGGAAAGAAAAAATACAATTCTTTCTTTAAAAAATTGAGATCTCTCAAAAACAACTGTTTTGTTGTTCCAAAGAACAATGATATGGAAAATTCACAGCAACAAATTACGTTAGTTTGTTTTTCGTTCTTCCCTTCTGGAACAAAAGGAGAAAAACCTTCGCTACTTATATCGTGACGCTCCCGTCGCAACTAAACGTGCGTCCGAAAAAAACTGCTAACTCGGAAGAAGAATTTCCTCCACTACAACAATACCATTTTTTCTGAAGAGAATGACAGACATAAAATTTGTTATACAAATCTGTAGCTACGTTGACATTCCAGATACTGTAATACCAAAAATATATGTACGATTATTACTTTATGCTTTGAGAAATATTTTCAAGTAGAAGACACCGAGATGAGAAAGAAGAATAAATCTTTCAGTACACAGAGATATACAATCACTACTGTATTAGGTACACTCTGCACTCGATGGAAGTGGAAATTAACTCCTCACACTAATTAAAGCTATAATTTAATGGGGAAAGTACATGCATCGTAATGAAAAATGAGACACAGCAAAACAACTAGACCTGGCTTACAAACTACGGAGCAAACGAGAACAGCTTCACACGAGCTTCCCACTGACGTTTCTCGCACCTTCACGACACTACCGTGACACTTTCTTCGAGCGGCATTTAGGCAGGTGGCGCTTTTTCGAATGCGCGAAGGCAAATAACGCGAGCACCGTACGTGAGGTCCGAAGGAGAGCTCGTTTTTTTTTAAACACACTCGACCGGAGGAAGTCGTCCTGACTGCCATTCCAATAATTCTCAGAGTATATTCTGATAGTTTGTTAGCAGTTATAAAGGTACTAAATCTGAGCTAGGATAACCTCTAAGGGGGACAAAGTTAAATACGAAGGGGTGACGCCCGCCTCGGGGTAAGACGACGCGAGGTGAGACGTCTGTGTTCACTTCCACTGACCTCGATCTGTGAACTAGTAGTACGTGGGGGACCCGATCCGATACCTCCTCCGTACTCGCGCAGTCAACCGGACACCACCAAAAATGAAGTTTATTTACTAGCTAAGGAGCTCGTTAAACTCAGAGGAAAATACAAAAATGGCAGTACAGTTTGAGAGGACAAAACAGTACATCCCTAGAATATCTATTGGTGTAACATTAAAAAAACCAATGAATGCAAAGAAGGATAGAAGTAACCCCATCACTTACCACAGTTAGAGGGAGGAGAGAGGGGATGGCAATTAATAGCAGCCCAGCTGCCTTAAATTTTGGGTTTTATTTTTTCCTACACCTGTACTGACATTACACTAAAGCATCTTCAGTTTTACCATCATCAGAAAATAACATAAGAAAGGAGAAGTTTTTAAAATATTCAGTAGAACTCCAATTATCCAAACTCCGACTATCTGAATCACTTTTTTAATTAAGACGGAAAGGGAAGAGACAGGAAAAGATGGGGATGACGTGTCACTTGAGGAATTCAGTAACATTCGTTGGAAAATTCCTGGATGTACAGAAGTTAGTGCTGAAGATATAGGAGAGTGGGTGGTGTGTGATTCGTCAGACCTTGGGTATGAAATTCTAAATGATGATAAACTTATTGAAAGTGTGAGAGAACAAAGTGTTGAGGAAGAAGATGACATTAACGTTAAAGATAAACCATCAGCATTTGGCAACCTTGAAACTACGTTGAAGTTGGATGGATGACCACATGCAACTTCTCACTGTCAAACGGATGCCCAACTTTGATGCCCGGAAAACGGATGAATACAATCAAACAGCTTACTCTGACAGAGATGTTCAGCAAGCAGTGACTTTTACTTACAGTACAGTACATAGTGTACTAATGCACAGCACTAGTAAGTATGCTTAACATGTAAAAGTGTTGCCTTTTCATTAATTAATTAAAAGCTCTCTTTCTTTAAAAAAATAGTTTTTCTCCCATTTTGAACATACGCATAGTAATTAATTAAAATAGACCCTTTTTTGGAAAAAAAAAATCCAATCATCCAAATTTTTGATTACCTGAATGGAGTGCAGTCCCAATCATTTTGGATAATAGGAGTTCTACTGTAGCGGCAACAATGGAGTAGGAAGATACGCCACGAGGTGACGTTAGTAGGGGAAATCAAAGATAAAATAGACCCAAAACTTGCAAGAGTTGAAGGGAGGAGGGATGAAAAACACCCCACAAACACTTAAGACACAGTATGTCAGCCAGATTTCGGGTTTACACGATTTCAGCAAATCACTTCAGAGGAATGGCGGCACAGTTCGTTCAGATTCCTTCCCGTTCCTTCCTCCCAGACATTTCCCGCCTCTGCTGACCTCAAAATTGGTGAGGAGTAAAGTCATAAGCAAGGAAAAAATTATATTTCAAGCTGTGCGAACTCAGTCGCGTGTTATTGTTTTCTTGAGAGAGGAAGTGTTTTGTTTGTCGATGCTGCCCTCCTCCCTCTAACTCGAGTGAGTGACGGGTGTACACGGTACGGCACGCTACGCGTCCGGCTGGAGACGCTCAGTCGTCCCAGGTGGGGAAGGCACTGGGGGGCACGAAGAGGTCGGCGCTGGCCTTGGAGACGGCCGCCTGCGTGCCCCAGTCCTGCTGCCTCTGGAACTGCTGCGGCTGCGGCTGGGGGGCGGGCTGGGGGGCGGCGGTCATCTCGAGGCCGGGCCCCGCGGCGGGGGCGGGCACCGCCACCTCCCCCTCCTCCTGCTGCTCCCGCAGGCGTTCCCGTTCCTCCTCCTCCAGGGTGCTGTGTTTGATGCCGTAGTAGAAGTACACACCCAGACCTGCACACGACACAAATTCTGATTTAAAAATATTAATTTTAAATTCCTCAACAGTTTTTGGTTAATTATTCATCAGTTTACTTGCTAATTTGTTCCAATTCCTGACACCCTCACCAACAAAAGAAAATTTCCCACTCGCTTATGCCTGAAATCGAGTGCCAGCTTGTGGTCATGGTCGCCTTTCCCCTTCCATGCACTATTCCTAATTCTTTGACCAACATCCCTCCAAGCCCCATCACCAACATATGCCCTGTACACTCCCAACACTCTCTTCACCCTCCAACCCAGCTCCTTTATCATATCAGTTACTGACTGGGTCCTGCAATAATTTCCACAAAAATAAATCTAGCTGCTCTGCTTTGCACCCCCTCCAACCCCAGTACTTGGTATGTAAAATGAAGCTTCCATACTTCACCACCATGTTCAGCCAATAGTCTGACCAAAGTTTTGCAACACAATTTCCTAACTTCTCTCATATATCCTCTCCAGTAAATGAAGGATTTTTTAAGCTTTTCCTACCACCTGCCCACTGTACTTTGCTCAATCGAATTTATTATCAAACATTATGCCAAGATACACTTAAGCCCTTCAAAAAGCAGTGCCCACCCTATAATCATTATTAACCTCTAGTTTTTTTTCTGCGTTCCTAATAAGCTGACTCTTCTTGGCATTTATCTTCATTCCATGCTGGTCTACCCATTCAGATACTCTATTCAGGTCACCCTGCAGCTGTTCGCAGTCTTCACCTGTTTTGGTCCTATTGTACACCATCTGCAAAAATAACCTAAATTCTTAACATAACCATTCAACACAATCATTTATTAGAATTAGAGCAATGGTCCCAATACACTACCCTGTGGCACTCCCATATTTACTTCCACCTCTTACGATAATGTATTTCCTACACTAACGCTTTGCTTCTGGTTTTTATGAATTCCTCTACCCAGCTAGCAACACAAGCACAACAGAAAAGTCTGTAAGTGTTTTTCAAGTCAACAACATGGCTTCAGGCAAGAATGTTCATGCAAATCTCAGTTACTGAGGTATTTTAAAGATATTTCAGATGAAATGGATGAGGGAGGTAAAGTTAATACTATTACATTGGCTCTTTTAAAGAACATGGTAAGAAATTTTAAACTCTATGTATAGACCACAGTACTTACATGGTAGCGAAGAATAAGCTTTAGAAATACTACAGAGAAAGAAAATGAAGCATTTCAAATATAGTGTTATAGAAGGATGCTAAAATTAAGTGGCCAGACGAACTATGAAATGAATGAGTTTTGGAAATAATGGGTGAGAAAAGAAGTTTGTGGAAGAGTCTGACACGATGGTGGGTCACATTTGGTTGATTTCTTAGTGGAGGGAACAGAACTGTAGAGGAAGTCAAAGATTAGAATATATGAAGCAGATAATTGAGGACATTGGTTGTAAGGGGTATGTAGAGATGAAGAGGTTAGCACAACAAAGGAAGGGATGGAGGATTGCATCAAACCAGTCAAAAGACTGATGACAGGAGAAAAAAAGGTAAAAAACATTCAAGTCAATGAAAAGACGATTTGCTGGGTTTAAATAAAAAATAGTAGTAAAGCAGTGTTAAAAGTAATGGAAGTGAAGATGGGAGTGCCGCAGGGTAGTGTATTGGGACCATTGCTATTCATTATTCTAAATAATGATTATGTTGATTGTTTATTATCAGAAATTAGATTGTTTGCAGATGACATAATGCTATATTAAAGAATCAAAACAGTAGAGGAATGTAAACAACTGCAGGGTGATCTGGACAGGATATCTAGTTGGGTTGGTAAACAAGGGATGGAGTTAAATGCAAAGAAGAGTTAACGTATTAGATATACAAATAAAAAAAGCTAATGGTTGATTATGATTGTAAGGTGGGAAAAGAATTGCTTGCTGAAGACTTGAAATGTAAATATATTCATATTACATTTGATAACAAGCTTAACTGGGCAGGACACCTAGGACAGGTGGTAGGAAAAGGTATCAAAATTCTGCACTTGTTGGAGAGAGTGACGAGGGGATGTACGAGAGAAGTAAAGGAATTGGGTTACAAAATGTTGAATATGGTGGTGTAGTATGGGACCCACATTTCGGGTGTCAAATATAGGAGTTGGAGGGGGTACAAAGGACTGCTGGATTTGTCTCTGGAAATTCCTGGAGAATACATACAGTAAGTATTATAATAAAGGAGTTGTAACTGAATTCATTGGAGGACAGGAAGATAGTGAAGATAGTCATGGAACAAACAAAGCGTATATTGTTGATGAGGCTTGGAAAGATATTGGTGGAAAAATTAGGAGAGTTGCTTGGAAGGGAAAAGATGGCCATAAGCACAAGCTGGCACTCGATTCCAGCCACAAGGGTGTGGGAAATGGTCACCAGAGTGAACGGTCCATCGTGATTCAAGTGAGGTGTCGACCGCAGCAATGTGGAGACTGACCTATAGCCATCCAGACGGTGAAGCGCACGAGCGTGAGTATCGACAGCTTGAAGATGAGGTAGATGTTGACGGTGACGGCGACCGCGGGGACGAACGGCAGCCCGGGCGTCATGAACAGCAGAGTCTTCCTGCGGACACAGCACACACTCTCGTCAGTCTCCCAACGTACAAAACACCGACGAGGATACGGGAGCGATAATCACAATACTATATAATGACGTAGCCTTTCTCGGCGTTGAGAATACAAATAATGTTCTTGGGTGACTAGCCGAGTTATAGGAGTGTTATCGTAATCACACAATATTTCGGCAGTCTCAATCGTCGGCGCCATCTTCCGGCCACGATTGGTTACAAATCTGACCAATCACATGGCAGCATGGCTCACTATGAGGCCCGCAACGGATCTGTGTTGACCCATCAGTTGGACAAACAATTTATGGTGAAGGCTTTGTTTTCGGATATCATCTTTGAACGAGCGCTGATTTTAAGCCCGTCCACTACATGCCATGTGAAAAAGGAAATCAAATCTAGCCGTAACTCCATCTTGGCATCGACTCAAGCCGCAACGAGATTTGACCCCTGCTACGACTGGTTCCACAGCCGACCAATCAGAGGTTAGCAGCGGGAATCTGGTCTAGCTCAGCAGCTTCGCATGTTCCTGACCTCACTTCACAGGATGGCGCCGACGATTCAGAGCGCCGAAATATTGTGTGATTACGATAACACTCCTATAACTCGGCTAGTCACCCGAGAACATTATTTGTAATCACAATACTATACCACAAACCTGTGCTAATTATGTCGCTGCCCCTTGTGATATTATCAATGACTTTTGAACTAGTTATAATTATAAATATTTCAGTTCTTTTGATCCAAACTGTTTTGTTTATTGTATATTATTTTAATCCAATAGGGATTACATTGAAATTGGATAATCTCCGAAGATGCAGGTTCTTTTAGGCAATGATAATCAGAAGCATCCGATCTATGCTTCTACGCCGATAGCTAACATTTCATGAGTATTTATTTCCATAGCAACCTATGTCATCTTGCTTCTCTCTAAGAGTATATATTATTAATTTTCATCGTTGCTCAAGGATATAATGTTCTTTTTATCTTTTTTTTTTTTTTATTTTTTTTTTTTTTTTAAATATTTTCGTTATGTCATGTGCCTCCTCAAGTTTACCATGGATTTTTTTTAGGAAGACACTGGTAAACTTATAGAACGAACCTTGCATCTAGTGATCCCCATTTCTCTCATTCCTAGTAGAATAGGATTTTTAGAAACATTTTACAAGAGACTAACAACATAACAAAACAAACTAAAAAATATTTCAGAAAATACACACAACTGCAGGTCCTGTCACAGTTGCCATGTGATATTATCGATGATTTGTGAAGTAGTTATAATTATAAATAATTCAGTTCTTTCGATCCAAACAGTTTTTGTTTATTGTATATTATTTTAATCCACTAGGGAGTACATCGACATTGGTTAATCTCTGAAGATGCAGGTTCTTTTAGGCAACGATAATCACAAGCATCCGATCTATGCTTCTACGCCGATAGCTAACATTTCACGAATATTTATTTCCATAGCAACCTATGTCATCTTGCTTTTCTCTAAGAGTATATATTGCCAATTTTCATCCTTCCTCAAGGAGCTAAATATTATGTTCTTTTTTCTTTTTTAAAAAAATATTTCCATTACGTCACACCCTCTAGCAAAAATCTTTAACATCTCCGTACCAACTGGAACGTTTCCTGAAGTACGCAAAACTGCTATGGTGACTCCACTGTTCAAAAAAGGACCTCCTGATCAGTTGGCAAATTATAGACCCGTATCCCAATTAAGTGTTTTTTTTCCAAAAATATTAGAAAAACTCTTCCTTGACAGACTGCTAAGCTTATCAACAAATATGCACCACTTTGTACCCAGCAGCATGGATTCAGGAAAAATAAATCTACTCATGCCGCAATCTTTGAATTCTTAAATTCTGTTTTAAAAGCTTTGGAAGCAAATGATATGGCTACAGGTATTTCCCTGGACCTATCAAAGGCATTTGATGTAATAGATCACGGTATACTGTTACCTGACTGGTAAGTAAATAATTTTACTGCAGTACAGTTACTTCTGATGATGTTTTAATTTACTCTTTGCGTGACGCATTTTGAGAAGTGATTCTCATTTTCAAACGCAATATTGGTACATTATAATGCATTTCTAGTGTGAAAAGTGTGTGTGTTAGTTTATGCTGGACATTGGTAAAACTTTTGGAGTTATCCTGGAAATAAAAATGTGGAATGTTGTACTAGATCAAGAAATTGTATCTAAGTAGATGTGGAATAATCATCTAATCCAACTTACGTTTTTGAAGGTTTCTTAAAGCATGCCCCCACAGAAATTCACACAAACGTACTAATATTGCGTTTGGAGATGAGAATCACTTCTTGGAACGCGTCACGCACAGCGTAAATTAAAACACCATCAAAAGTAACTGTGTTGCAGTAAAATTATTTACTTACCAGTCAATTGAAAACAGTTACAAACTTTCATAAATCCATTTATTATGGATAAAGATACTGTTAACTAAATTGGAAAAAATGGGGATAAGAGGGAATGCAAAAAAAAAAAAAAAAAAAAAAAAAAAACTGGATAAAACTGTACGTTGAAAACCGTAAACAAGGAGTGTCTGTAGACTATGAAACAACATACGACAAAAATTGCACAACAGAAAAAATTACCTTGTATCAATAGTTTCTTAAGCATGGTGTACCCCAAGGTTCAGTGTTAGGACCTATTTTGTTTAATAACAACAATGAGCAGGAAAATGCTTTAGGCAATAAAACTAAGGAAGGAGAGGGAAATATGACCAAAGACTTACCACAGATGAAGACAGCTGGGAACAATGAACACAAAAAAGAAGCAATACAAGAAACACACAATATTTCGGCATATAGTCTTATTCTTGACAAAAGTGAGAAACCGTCAGAGCTAGACGTGCACACGACAACGGCCGTCTAGTGAATGGCATGGCTAGCATACGAGGGTGGTCTGAAAAGTTTCCAACCTAACAAAGATACAAGACATTTTTTCTGAATTTTTTATTTTTTTTATTTTTCAACATTGTCTCCTTGTAACTCTACACACTTCTCCCAGCGATGCTCCCATCTCTGTAACGCGTCCAAATAGTACTCGGCATTTTTCTCTCTAAAATAATTGTTCACAAAGGTGATTGCTTCTTCATTTGACGAAAATCTCTGTCCTCCGAGCACAATTTTTAGATGAGGGAACAAAAATAAGTCACTTGGAGCTAGATCTGGTGAGTAAGGTAGATGGTCAAGCAGTTCAAACCGTAATTCATGAATTTTCGATATGGTAACCGCTGAGGTGTGAAATGGTTCATTGTCTTGGAGAAACACGATTTTCTTTTTCTGCAAATGTGGCCTTTTTCCTGCAAGTTCTGCCTTTAGCTTGTCAAGTAATGATGCGTAGTATGCTCCTGTAATGGTTTTTCCTTTTGGAAGGTAATCGATTAAAATAACTCCATGACTATCCCAAAAAACAGTCTTCAGCACTTTCCTAGCCGAAAAAACAGTTTTTGCTTTTTTTGGAGCCAGTTCCCCTTTGTAGTCTACTGTTTGGACTGTATTTTTGTTTCGGGTGTATAATGGTGTATCCAAGTTTCGTCTACAGTAATTAATCGGCGCCAAAACTCGGATTTATTGCGCCTAAACTATGCCAACAGAGTGTTGGAAATGTTCATTCGAACACGTTTTTGGTCTAATGTGAGCAAACGCGGCAACCAACGTGCAGACAGCTTTCTCATACCTAAATGTTGATTTAATATGTAACAAACACGTTCTTTTGAAATGTTTTTTAACCTCTGCTATCTCTCTCACTTTAATTCGGCGGTCATCTAGCACCAATGAGTGAACTTTGGCGATGTTTTCGTCGGTAATTACAGTGTTTTGACGTCCCGAACGTTCGTCGTCATGTTTAAATTCAGTGGCCCAAAATTTCACTGTGGTAAGTGATGGTGCAGAGTCCCCATACATAGAATACAAGTCATCTTTGATTTGTATAGGCATATTGCCTTTCAAAAACAAATATTTAATGACAGCTCGATACTTGATTTTGTCTATTTTCACAAAAACACTCATCAACTCACTCAAACGACTGTTACATAACAACTGCGCATCAAAAATGGCTGAAACTTTGGTGATTAACTGTCAACAGGTAAACCGAAATTCACTAGTTTTTATTTACGAGTGCTGCCATCTTCATGTTGAGGTCGGAAACTTTTCAGACCACCCTGGTAGATGGTAGCGTAGGTGGTAGGGGGAGTGCAAATACTAGGTTGATAATGTTGAAGGTCTATTAACATCGAAAGTGGTAGACCAACATAATACCTGAGTGACGATATATATATAAATAATATTTTGAAATAAGAATAATAGTGATAATAAGTGCTGGGTCTGGTGGGAGGGATTTATTGGAGATTGCAGGATGTCTGGTGTCCAGGATATTCTGATAGGCTAGTTCCCATCTACGAAGTTAGAGGAGGTTGTGTTGTCAGGGAAAACTCAGATCGTCCTAACTGAGAAACAGTTGTTCAGATTATTCAGTTTGTGGGAACTGGCATGTTATGCAACTGGATGGGCCTCATTGTCTGTGTGGCCCTTCATTCTGATAGCTACGGGATTAGTAGTGAAGCCTTAAATGTTGGACTGTGTGAATGTGAAAGTGATAATGTGGCTTTAGTGAGGTATGCTCATTGTTCTCTTCCACTTTGTTTTAAACAGTTCATCGAAATCCTGCATCTGCGCTTTGAAGATTAATACAAGCATTATCGGGGGTGTGGTAGTATTGCTGTATATGCGTGTTTTACACTGTATTAATGTACTTTAAGCAGAGAGTTTTTGGCACTGTTGATTGGAAATGTAATGATACACTGACGCCATTGAATCACATATAATTTCTTCATATAGTATTCATATGTTGTTACTTTGTTTCTCTCTATTCTAATGTTACATGAGGTAGAATTCAACGTTCTGCATGGAAATGACACACACCACTGTTTTGTTTATGAGCACTTGTTATACTAAGCACGTGTTCGTGTGGTGCCGAGCGTTCGAGGTGTGCCTCTCGAGACGGGTTTCATCGACTCACCTGTTCTGCGGCTTCCTGGAGATGGCGAGCAGCACCCCGAGGATGGCGAGGAAGGTGAGGGAGAGCGCGGTGGCGAGGGCGGGCCCGCCGCCGCCCCCGGAGGCGGCCACCATCACGTCGAAGGCGAGTATCAGCAGGTACAGCACGCCCGTCATGCGCATCACGAACATGCCCGACTGCTCCGTGGCGGGCCCCGAGTCCACCCATGGGAAGATGGCGGGACACAGGTACGTCGCAGCCTGCAGACAACGGCACCACTGCGGCCTCACCACACACACTATAGTGGTGCGTCTGTAAACTAAGTGGCTCAGTCTAGGGGGGACGGGTTGGGTATAAAGCTATGCTGCGCTACGGAGTAAAAGTTATGGGGGCCAAGCCGAGTCACATAGCTCATAAAACACAGCCAAAAATTACATAATAGCACAATTATTAAGCTTCAAAATCATGCATTTTTTTTCCCAACATAGTCACCATTAAGGCTAACACATTTCTCCCAATGTGTTACTAGTTTTTTATTCCACTACTGAAAAATTTTTTCCGACTTTTCTGGAATCCAAGATTTGACAGCAGTCTTCACCTCATCGTCCAAGGTGTAATGATCAGCCTGAGGTATCTTGAGTAGAGGAAAAAATTAAAAATTGCTAGGCACAAAATCGGGGGAGTAAGGAGGCTGTGGAATGGGTTCAAACTTCATGTTTTGCAGAGCTGGCATGGTAGTTACCACACACGGTTTTTACGGTATCCCAGTTGTTAAATAATGAAGCCAACACGTTCCTTGGATATGGTTTGCAATACACTTCTGAGTGAATCGCCGGTCATTTTGAATCAAATCGTAGAGTAGTATGTGACGTTTGTGGCAACGATTGGACATCCAGTGTGCTTTTCGTCAACAATTATGTGTGGTAGCCCACGGGATTTTTTGGTAAAGTATTGCAGAAGCTACAATTTCATACAGCTCTAGTTATAGCAGGTCAACTGCAACAGCAAAGAGAAGCAATTTCAGACACTGACCGTGCAGAAGCCATCAGCCAAGAAAACAGGTCAGGAGTCAGCAAGAATACACAGAAACACGACATCATTTGGTGAAGGATGGAAGAGTCGCGGAGGCCGCGATTGGTCGGAAAGCCTCCCTACTACTGGAGTGAGACTGCAGATCAAAACCCAGGTGCACGGGGGAGAGAGCAGCCAAGCTGGTCGACCGGTGGCCGGAGGCTCTCGTTTCAGGTCGACGGGGAGGTCAAAACCCAGGTGCGCGGGGGAGAGAGCAGCCAAGCTGGTCGACCGGTGGCCGGAGGCTCTCGTTTCAGGTCGACGGGGAGGTCAAAACCCAGGTGCGCGGGGGAGAGAGCAGCCAAGCTGGTCGACCGGTGGCCGGAGGCTCTCGTTTCAGGTCGACGGGGAGGTCAAAACCCAGGTGCGCGGGGGAGAGAGCAGCCAAGCTGGTCGACCGGTGGCCGGAGGCTCTCGTTTCAGGTCGACGGGGAGGTCAAAACCCAGGTGCGCGGGGGAGAGAGCAGCCAAGCTGGTCGACCGGTGGCCGGAGGCTCTCGTTTCAGGTCGACGGGGAGGTCAAAACCCAGGTGCGCGGGGGAGAGAGCAGCCAAGCTGGTCGACCGGTGGCCGGAGGCTCTCGTTTCAGGTCGACGGGGAGGTCAAAACCCAGGTGCGCGGGGGGAGAGAGCAGCCAAGCTGGTCGACCGGTGGCCGGAGGCTCTCGTTTCAGGTCGACGAGGAGGTCAAAACCCAGGTGCGCGGGGGAGAGAGCAGCCAAGCTGGTCGACCGGTGGCTGGAGGCTCTCGTTTCAGGTCGACGGGGAGGTCAAAACCCAGGTGCGCGGGGGAGAGAGCAGCCGTGGCCGGAGGCTCTCGTTTCAGGTCGACGGGGAGGTCAAAACCCAGGTGCGCGGGGGAGAGAGCAGCCAAGCTGGTCGACCGGTGGCCGGAGGCTCTCGTTTCAGGTCGACGGGGAGGTCAAAACCCAGGTGCGCGGGGGAGAGAGCAGCCAAGCTGGTCGACCGGTGGCCGGAGGCTCTCGTTTCAGGTCGACGGGGAGGTCAAAACCCAGGTGCGCGGGGGAGAGAGCAGCCGTGGCCGGAGGCTCTCGTTTCAGGTCGACGAGGAGGTCAAAACCCAGGTGCGCGGGGGAGAGAGCAGCCAAGCTGGTCGACCGGTGGCCGGAGGCTCTCGTTTCAGGTCGACGGGGAGGTCAAAACCCAGGTGCGCGGGGGAGAGAGCAGCCAAGCTGGTCGACCGGTGGCCGGAGGCTCTCGTTTCAGGTCGACGGGGAGGTCAAAACCCAGGTGCGCGGGGGAGAGAGCAGCCAAGCTGGTCGACCGGTGGCCGGTGGCTCTCGTTTCAGGTCGACGGGGAGGTCAAAACCCAGGTGCGCGGGGGAGAGAGCAGCCAAGCTGGTCGACCGGTGGCCGGTGGCTCTCGTTTCAGGTCGACGGGGAGGTCAAAACCCAGGTGCGCGGGGGAGAGAGCAGCCAAGCTGGTCGACCGGTGGCCGGTGGCTCTCGTTTCAGGTCGACGGGGAGGTCAAAACCCAGGTGCGCGGGGGAGAGAGCAGCCGTGGCTCTCGTTTCAGGTCGACGAGGAGGTCAAAACCCAGGTGCGCGGGGGAGAGAGCAGCCAAGCTGGTCGACCGGTGGCCGGAGGCTCTCGTTTCAGGTCGACGGGGAGGTCAAAACCCAGGTGCGCGGGGGAGAGAGCAGCCAAGCTGGTCGACCGGTGGCCGGAGGCTCTCGTTTCAGGTCGACGGGGAGGTCAAAACCCAGGTGCGCGGGGGAGAGAGCAGCCAAGCTGGTCGACCGGTGGCCGGTGGCTCTCGTTTCAGGTCGACGGGGAGGTCAAAACCCAGGTGCGCGGGGGAGAGAGCAGCCAAGCTGGTCGACCGGTGGCCGGAGGCTCTCGTTTCAGGTCGACGGGGAGGTCAAAACCCAGGTGCGCGGGGGAGAGAGCAGCCAAGCTGGTCGACCGGTGGCCGGAGGCTCTCGTTTCAGGTCGACGGGGAGGTCAAAACCCAGGTGCGCGGGGGAGAGAGCAGCCAAGCTGGTCGACCGGTGGCCGGAGGCTCTCGTTTCAGGTCGACGGGGAGGTCAAAACCCAGGTGCGCGGGGGAGAGAGCAGCCAAGCTGGTCGACCGGTGGCCGGAGGCTCTCGTTTCAGGTCGACGGGGAGGTCAAAACCCAGGTGCGCGGGGGAGAGAGCAGCCAAGCTGGTCGACCGGTGGCCGGTGGCTCTCGTTTCAGGTCGACGGGGAGGTCAAAACCCAGGTGCGCGGGGGAGAGAGCAGCCAAGCTGGTCGACCGGTGGCCGGAGGCTCTCGTTTCAGGTCGACGGGGAGGTCAAAACCCAGGTGCGCGGGGGAGAGAGCAGCCAAGCTGGTCGACCGGTGGCCGGAGGCTCTCGTTTCAGGTCGACGGGGAGGTCAAAACCCAGGTGCGCGGGGGAGAGAGCAGCCAAGCTGGTCGACCGGTGGCCGGAGGCTCTCGTTTCAGGTCGACGGGGAGGTCAAAACCCAGGTGCGCGGGGGAGAGAGCAGCCAAGCTGGTCGACCGGTGGCCGGTGGCTCTCGTTTCAGGTCGACGAGGAGGTCAAAACCCAGGTGCGCGGGGGAGGCTGGTCGACCGGTGGCCGGAGGCTCTCGTTTCAGGTCGACGAGGAGGTCAAAACCCAGTTGCGCGGGGGAGAGAGCAGCCAAGCTGGTCGACCGGTGGCCGGTGGCTCTCGTTTCAGGTCGACGAGGAGGTCAAAACCCAGGTGCGCGGGGGAGAGAGCAGCCAAGCTGGTCGACCGGTGGCCGGAGGCTCTCGTTTCAGGTCGACGAGGAGGTCAAAACCCAGGTGCGCGGGGGAGAGAGCAGCCAAGCTGGTCGACCGGTGGCCGGAGGCTCTCGTTTCAGGTCGACGAGGAGGTCAAAACCCAGGTGCGCGTGGGTGAGAGCAGCCAAGCTGGTCGACCGGTGGCCGGAGGCTCTCGTTTCAGGTCGACGAGGAGATCGGCTGTGGCAATGTTCGAGATGGGCGGTGAAGCAGTGATGGAAGCAGCTAGACGCATACACCCGGTGCTGGATTTCCCATTAGACTGTATAGGCTCCAGCCTAGGGGCGGCAAATTTCCTAGGGTTCCCACTTTAGTAAGCCGTCAAATTTTGTGTGTGATTATAAGCATAATAGAAAAACATCAACTATAAATTTTCATTTAAGTGGTGATATCTAGTAGTGAAGTGACAAACTCGGAACAATTAATAGAAAAGAAAATTACGTCTACTATGAATTTCCATTTAGGTAAATGGTGACAGCGACAATTAGCTAAATTATTAATTTAATTCTTCATTAGTTCCCTGACTTTCTATCTTGTTCAGCGCAGTCTGTAGCCCGTCGTATATTTCCGAAGGAAGACTCTATAGACAGAGGTAAGTTTCTGCTGACAGACTTACATTTCATGATTTCTATCATAAAAATACTTAAGTATGATCTAAGATTTCATTAATTGAGTATCTGGATGATGAATGAACCCAAGCGCTCTAAAGTCCTAATTATATTGAAAAAATCAATGAAAAGTCAATGATTTTTGAAACCTAATTAGTCATTTCTCAACTAATAATTAATTAAAGTCTTTGAAATTTTAAAGGAACATATTATCAAAATGTGCGTGGACTTAAAACTAAACTGAGGGAAATTGAAAAGGCAAATTACATTTTTAATGATTATGACGTTATTGTGTTAACAGAGACATGGCTTGACCCAAGAGTTTACAATGCAGAGTTAAATCTTAATAATTATCTCATATTTAGAAATGACAGAAATGTAAACAATAGTCCATTTTCTCGAGGTGGTGGTGTTCTAATAGCTATTAAGAATAAATACCAATGTCTCCAATTAGAAGTGTCAACTGATGTTGAGCACTTATTTATAAGAATCTTAGGAAATAAAAATAGCTTAATCATAGGAGTTGCATACTTTCCTCCACTAACAACAGAAACTACTATGATTTCTTACTGCAAGGCTGTTGAAGAGATAAATCTTAAGTTCCCGGACTCTAACTGGCTACTGTTTGGAGACTTTAATATGCCAAATGTGCAGTGGAGACACAGTAATAATGGCAGCTATCCTTTCTACACTGTTAAGACAACTCTTCGGGAAAAGACACTATCAAAGAAATTATCGGATACAACATCGTTATTGAACATTTTTCAAATTAATAACAATGTGAATATCTTTGGTGTAACACTTGATCTTATATTCGCAAACTTTCTCAATATAAATTGTTCTGTAGCTAATGAGTGTGTAGTATCTCCCGATGCTTATCATCCATCTTTATGTTTAGAGTATATCGTTAAGTGTGACAACCCCTCGGTACAAAACACAAATTGGATTAAAGATTTTAGTAAAGCAGATTACCCTAGTATAACATTAGAATTGGGAAAATTCATATCTAATATTGACTGGAATGGAAACTCTTTTGAGGAGTGTGTCAGTGGATTTTACTCTTGTATAAATAAGTGTATAAATTTGTATGTACCAAGAAAACAAATCTTTGTGTCAAAATTCCCAAGATGGTACTCTAAGGAACTTAGAACCACTATCATCGAGAAAAAGACAGCTCATATTCTTTACAAGCAAACTGGACAAAATTACTTTCAATTTTCTAATCTCAGAAACAAATGCAAGACCTTAGCCAAAAGAGACCTTAATAACTTCAGTATAGACTTAGGGAACTCAATTACGGAAAATCCTCAACATTTTTGGAAATATGTTAATTCCAAAAGATGTAGTAGAGATTTACCCAATGTTATGTTTAAAGACTCGCAGGCCCTAAATGGAGGTACAAGTATAGTTAATGCATTTGCGGAATACTTTAAATCATTTTATAAACCCTCTCATAACACTACAGTATACTTAGAGGATCAAACAAATTTTACTATAAGTTCAATTAATATTTCTAATTCAGAAATTTTCTCAGAAATTGAAAAACTTGACGACAATAAAAGTGCAGGTCCTGATGGTATTCCACCAATATGCTTAAGAATGCAAATATATAATAACTTCAATATTGAAATTATTATTTGATAGATCTCTTAGTGAAGGCATAGTCCCAAATGAATGGAAATCAGCATTTATCACTCCAATACACAAATCAGGCCCCAAAAGTGATATTAGAAACTACAGACCCATTTCAAATTTAAACGTAATACCAAAACTCCTGGAATCCATTGTTACTAAAAAATTAAAGATTAAGATGGTTCCTTACCTATCACCAAACCAGTATGGATTCATGGAAGGAAGAAATGTCCAATCAAACTTAATGTGTTACTCACAATATATTTTATCCTCCTTAGAAAATGGAACCCAAGTTGATTGCATATATACTGACTTCAGTAAAGCTTTTGATTCGGTCAATCATAAACTACTTGTTCTCAAACTTAAATCTTTTGGGATTGTGGGATCCCTTCTCAAGTGGCTTGAAAGTTACTTAACTAACAGGGTTCAAATAGTTAAATATAAAACATTTACTTCATTTGAAATATTAGTACTATCCGGTGTCCCACAGGGTTCCCATCTCGGTCCACTTCTGTTTATCATTTTTATAAACGATATATGTAAAATTTTGAAAAATGTTAGGTTTTTATTTTTTGCTGATGACCTAAAATTATTTAAAAGTATAGAGTCAATTAAAGACATATGTGATCTTCAGAACTGTTGCACTGCTCTCAATAACTGGTGTAAAGATAATGAATTACATTTGAACCCATTAAAATGCAAAAGTATTTCATTTACACGATCAAGTAATAAAATTTTATCAAAATACTCTGTAAGAGGTATTGAGTTGGAACGGGTGTACTCAGTTAGCGATTTAGGTGTAATATTTGACAGTAAAATGAGTTTCGATGAACATGTTGATACCATTGTAACCAAATCCTTACAAAAACTTGGTTTTGTTATGAGGACATGTCGCGAAATCCATTCCACTGATGCACTTAGAATAATATATCTCTCCATTGTAAGATCAACATTAGCATATTCATCAGTAATTTGGTCACCGTACATGTTATCTCAAACCAAAAGAATAGAAACTGTTTCAGCATAAATTTTTTAGATACATGGCATTTAGAATGGGTTTTCCAGACCCATTTCATGATCATAAATACACCCAACTTGCATCCATCTTAAGAATACCATCTCTGCAATCATTTCGTGAACTAAATGATCTTAAATTTTTGTTAAATTTGTGCAATGGTAATATTGATTGTTCAGAATTGCTAGGTAGTTTAAGATTCAACGTTCCCCAAAGAATTACTCGTCAATCAACAACATTTTCCCTATTGAAATATAAACATTTGTATACAGAAAATAATCCCCTAACAAGAATGTGCAAGCTTGCTAACTGTAATAATAGGGTTAAACTTGGAACAACGTCATTCAACCAAGACAGTTTGTTACGCTCCTTTGTCTTAAGATATGAATGAACAAGTAACAGTAAATTAAAATTAAAATTTGTTTTTGACTTGGTAGTTTTAGTATATTGTAAAAATTTTATTATTCTAGTAATAGTAGACTATAAGCCATTTTTTTATTAAGTTGTTTTGTATGGTATTCAAAGCATTGTATACCAACCATTGTGAAATTTTAAAGTTGTACAAATGGACCCAAAGTCTGTAAACAAGTAAATAAATAAATAAATAAATAAATAAATTGAACTATGCTGGAACTGGTATTCTGATTGAAATTAATATAAATTATAATCGTTTAATAATAATTGATTACAAATCAGAGCTTACATCTTAACATGTTTTCTGTTCTTTGCCGATAAATAGTGTGTTATGAAGCTTGTTGTATGCAAAACTGTTAGTGATAAGTTGTTCCTCTATGTTGCAAGAAGTTTTCTGAAAAATTTGAAGTCGTTATATTCCTTCTATTCACCTTTTTCAAGTTAATTTTCTTTTTTCTACTTTTGCTTAAGAGTGTACTCATAGAGTAGATGTTAAATTAAGAAACAAATCCTTGTCATTTTATGATGATCACCAAAAGTTGTGATACTTACAAAATAAATTTTCCCTTTCCTTTTTACAGATATATTGAAATATTTTATATTCATCTCATCTGATAAAGAATCAGTGACTGAAGGAAGAGACTGAGGAAGCAAATTAAAACATGATGAACAACAGCAAGGTGTTCAGAAGATCAGGAAAATAGAAAATGAGTGAAGAATTACCAGAGGTCTTCATTATCTCAAGAAAAACTAAACTCTTTGGCTCTTCTATATATATAGAAACAGAGATAATGAACACCATAAACTATGATGATCTTATAGATGGCTTCGCCAATCAAAAATCCCGTGGAAAACTATAATTATGTAATACATTTTTTATTTTCTAGTTTGTATTCTTGTTTCGTAATAAACATTCAATTTTCTTGTTTCTATTTTATGACTAAATCTGAATACTTTGAGGTAATGAAGTCACTCTTAATCTGTATCCATTCACATATACATATAATCGTTTGCTACCTAATAAAGGTAGTACAAATTAGTGATTAGTATAAGTATGAAGGAGAAAAGGGCGGAACAAAATGACCAGCCTACACTAAAAAAAAGTTTAAATCCGGCCCTGCATACACCATCATCTTTAAACAGGTGGGACGAAACTATTTAGGAACATGTAATGGTAATATCAGGCATTAGCAGCAAGTAATAATTGACTTAACCATTTGAAGGGCTGTAGGAGTTGATGGAAGATTATCTGTGTATAAAGTAATGTGTAAATAAATGTAAATGTATATATACCGTTGCTGAGAGTATCATTTATGAACAACTACCACTCACATCACTTAGAGTCTTACGCACAATTTAAAGTACCGCTTGGGAAATGGCATAAAGATTCGCCAGTCCACCACAGTACGGGATTAGCTTTTCCAGGTTCACAACCGTGAAATTTTATTGCTCATCAACATCACTGTCATCTCAAACAGCCTTTAAACGATTATGAATCTCACTAGGAGTCACTGCTTCAGCAGTTTAAAATTTGATAACATCACACTGTTTGACTCGCATTGGCACAGCACTAGAACACGTCTCCATACTTCTGCTTACAAAAATACAGTGAATGAATCCAACAACTTCAAACCAGCGTATGAGTATAGAGGGTGAATTGTACTTTCATGTACTTAATGCCCACTCTTGCTATTTGTTTTTATTCATCTTCTACATGCACGTGTGCAATTCTTTTCAGGATTCATTCATATTATTCATTTCACAGAAAACACAACAGCATGTGGATATTTATTTCTGTCATTCAGTTATTCCATATATAAATATATATGGGAAGGACAGATAAAATACACCCAACACTCACCAAAGTTGAAGGCAGGAGGGCAGCAGCAACACAAAATTCATATATATTTCAAAAATTTTCAATTATATTTTTATTTATTTATTTCTATTTTTTATTACTATTATTTTTTCAATGATTATTGTTATTTCCCATTTTAATCTTTCTTATGATTTATACTCATGGTTATACTATCGTTGCTCCCCCCACCACCTCTGACGATCTGTTGCATTCTGTGAGTGACTATGTCGAATGCAAGGCTTGCGCAAGCTCAGCCATGTACTTCTGTTAACTTGAAAAAGGGTTTTACCTCAAATATTGTTTTTCCTTTGTTTGCGTGTTGTTTTGTGTTGCTGCTGCCCTCCTACCTTCAACTTTGGTGATCGTCGAGTGTATTTTATCTGTCCTTACCACACGAATATAGCCTCGTGGCAGCTCTTTCCTTTCGTTGTTACCTATTTCATATATAACTTAAATATCATATACACGGGCAGTGACACCCGTGTGTGTTACTTGTAGTCATAGCGTTGTGTAGCACGTGGCCAGTGCGTTTCAACTAACCGACACGTGACGGTGTATTATCATTCGAAAAACATTCGACATGCCACACCTATACTCAAATTCGCTTACTGATTCACATTGATAAAATAATTCTAATTTCGTTCTGTGAAGTGAATTCCAGTGCAACTTTAATTCTAGTGCTTGCTGAAGTGTTATTTCAAAGTATGGTTTGATGCGGTGCCAGGCTTATCGAAATGGTTTTGTCCAACGAGTTTTCACCATCCAATGAGTTATAGAAATCTTTTAAGCAGATGAAAGACCCATTCCCTGATAATATAGAAAGAAAGCTGACAGAACTGCTGCAAGAGAAAAAAAAAAGTCCTGCTCATCTTAGATACTTTTTTCTTACATAGCAGGTATAGTTTGTTCTGTTTTATCAATTAATAAACAATGATAAATGAAATAAAGATATTGTTTCCAGTAACACCTCAAGAAGATAAGGATCCCTGCAGAGAGATTTTTCCTAATAATTTATCATTTGTAGTCAGTTACAAGGTTTCGATCTCCCCAGGCGGCAGTCAGATTCGAACAGGACGAGGCAGATGCAGCTACTTACTACACAAATGGGGCTGGGTAGATTCTGCAAATTGTGACTGTGGAGCCACCTTACAGACAGTCAATCACATCGTTTCTGACTGTCCTCTTCGGGCCTACAAGGGAACAATGGCGGAAATCCATGATGCGTCAATTAGTGCAGTTGACTGGATTAAAACATTAGATCTCGGGATATGAAATTGTACAAGCTTGTGATATGTACATTTCCTATTGTGTAACTTGTTAAATAATCATATGACAAAAAAAAAAAAAAAAAAAAATTTGCAGGAGATGCTAGAGTCAACATTTTATTCAGAATATTCATAATGATAGAAAAGAACACTCCAAAAATATGAATTTATGTTCATTACATGCGGAATAACATACCATTTTCTACAAGAAAATCCTGCAATCAACTGCCTGTCAAGGTGAAACCTGTATGTCAGTTGATCATAATTACTGGAATTTCTTTTGTTTTGTTTCCATAAAAGCTGTTTATTATCCCTAGATCAAATAAACCCAAGAAGACCCTGTGCCACCACTTGACGGAACACATTCCTACTGCATATCGTTCCCGAAGCTGGTCAGATCTGCCCACACCTCCCATAATTTTGTTGTAACAGTCCACCACTAATTTGTTTTCGATATTGTGAAAATGCAAACAGTCACTTCCCCATTCCTCATTACTTTCTTCCAAATCTGAGTACTCTCCACTAGTATTAGGAATTGCAGGCATACTTATAACAAAATCTGTCTCTTTAACTTCATTCTCAGATTTACTGTTTCTATCCAGGTGTGAATCATCCAAAGCATTCAGGTCCAAGTATTCAGACATCTGAATGTCAAATAAGCAAATAAATAAAATGTATGAAAGCATGCAAGGCAGGAAATATGTCACTGTAATTCAAATGTGTGTGACTATAATTATAATATGAAATGTTAGGGCCACAGCAATAAATATTTGTACATGAATTATCAAATAATAGGTTAGGTTCACAAACAGAACATCAGTAGGGTCTATGTAATTACATTTGACGTATATAAAACCTATTCAGTGCAAATATTCCCAACAAGTTATTCAGCTTCTGCAAGTAATACTAACAATGGACAGTGCCGTGCGAAGATTACTCCCCACTCGAAAAAATTAACTTTACAAGTTACATGTATAATACTTTGTGTGTGCAACACTTGAGAATATTGCTAAGGTACCTAATTACATAAATGGTATTCAGAATTTGTTAATACTTTCCTTTAATAACAATTTATATGAAAAAAAAAACAGCAATTTCGTCCAACACAGATGGAAAATGGACTCAAATTTCACGATGATCGTCAAGAAATTTGTGTTGCACAGACCACGATGTAAAAATGTTTCTTCAAGCTTCTGGCAGATGGCAGCACTTGTCAGAGGTGGTAAATGCGCTTCCCTCAAATACTTTACTTGAATTTGTCGAGTGGGAAGAAGGTTTCCCACCACCCACGAAACGGTTAGGGTTGATTGCAATACTTATAATATTTAAAGAGAGCACAACTTCAAGCACAATATCAGCAGTGGCTTTGTGATATACCTCATCCATGGCCATTGAAGATGAAGGAACTTAATCAGGTGGTAAATTAGTTAGTAAAATTGTGTGTGGCAAAAATTTTGCAAGATTTATAAGAGTATGTCATTTCTCTTTTCATAGTGAGTTAAATTTGGTAGATTTTTTGAAACAACACAATATGGTGGTACACCCATGAAGATTTCATTGGAAAAAAAATGGGGAAAAAAAAAGATTTGTAAATAAGTGACACGTATTACGAAGCTGCTTTTGATATGATGCCTGAAATTTTTTTTGTTCTATCTATTATAAGTAATGTGAATTGTTTAAAATGTCATTTCGTGCAATAAAAGTATATAAATGAAGTTTAAATTTAAAAAAAAAAAAATCATGCTTAGTGATTTCTGAAGACAAAAAAATCAATACAAAGATTTCAACCCCAGTTAACAAATTAAGATGCAGGAACCTTACTGTCTAGACTTTGCTACTGTATGGCAGCATGAAGCAATTATTATAGTTTTTGAAAGCTATTGGGATTTTCTGCATGCGAAGTTCTCAAAAACAAGGGCAAATTTGAAAAAAAAAAAAAAACAACTGTACTACAGACGTAGGGGATATAAATGCAACACTGAAATCTGTTCTTAACATGTCTGATGGTTTCTTCTTAGCTGTGATCTATATAGCATTATTTTTCTTATATATTTTAACTAGTAATAATTTGTTTGTGTCAGTACTAGGTACCCTTGCTATGTACGTTCATTTTACCATCACCTGCAATATATTATCTCAGACAGATATATCGCTAGCCTACTCCATAGCCGTTCCCCCACCATTTCTCCCACTACGCAGCCAGTCATCGGGTGGCGTTCTGTTTGCTCACGTGCAGAACCTAATGCCCATTTCTCTACTTCTTGAAGAAGGTTATTACCACAATACTGTATTTGTGTGTCCACCTTTTCTGTTTTCTCTCATTGCAGCCATCCACTGTGGTATGTTGTGGGTTAATTTCCCTGTCCTCTATGGCCTAGAAGCCACTTTCATTTTCCCTAGTTTCATCAAACAAGACGTTAGACACAGACTGAAAATGAGGGCCCCTCGGAGGTTTGCAAGCCCTCCTCTCCACGTCGATGTGGTTGCCATGTTATCTCTGATCTTGCACCTTCTTCTCCCTCTCACTGTGCTAGTTCTTCCAAGGCGTCTCTTAGCAAGCGCTGCCCTCTCAGCAGCGTCCTGCCCAGTTTCCTTCTCTCACCAACCCTTTCCAGCAATTTACTCACTTTTGCCATCCAGCTTATCGTCTCTGATTCTCCTCCACGTCGACATCTCAAACGCTTCTTGAACACGGCGGTAGGAAAGATGTGGATCCATTGGACAGGCTCATGTTCCAAGCAGGATGTGCCTACGCAGGGGAAGGCTTAAGGAATTTCAAGGCCCCCTGCGAAGTTTGACTTTGAGGCCCCCCTACTTCATTTCTAGATGTACTTTTGCCTACACTTTCTATAATAGAGACACACTGAGGTTTCTCTAAATCTGTGTACAAATGGGCCAGCAGTTTATTCAGTATTAGCTGAATGGGACCAACTTCGCCGAGTCTTTGGTGTTTTATCAATGCATCTCATATGGATCTCCCAGCTACTGTCACTTTCATTTCTGGCTAAGCCCTGCTGCTCATTGTGTCAAATGAAATTATTTTTGTATTCAATCTTATAGATATTATTATTAATCATTATTGCCCTTGAGGACAGTGTTTAAACTCAAATTATTCATGATTATTCAATTTTTATTTTGTACTTGTCTTCTTCCTCTTCATACGTTCACTGTGTGCCTGTTTCCTTTGTTCAGTCCATTTTGTTCCTGTTTTCTTCTGTATTTTAAATTTTGTGCTCATAATTTTCTTCTTGAATTGTCCCCTTTCCCGTGTCATTTCCTCGCTGATCCCTGCGTGATTCAAGTCCTCTTCTATTTCCCGGAACCAAATGGTTTTCCTGAGCAAACCATTTACCACATCAAAGATCCTCTTTGTGAGTCTAGTGCTGTTCATTCGCTGTAAATGTCCATAGAATTGTAATCTACGTCTTCTGATCATGTCTGTCAGTCAATCTGTATGTTCGTATAGTTCTTTCGTTGGTCTTTTCATCCATATACCGTCTTTATATATTGATCCAAAAATTTTCCTATGGATTTTGCACTAACTTTTCCTGCTTCCGTGATACCTGTAGCTCCACTCGTGATTGTTTCTGATGCATATAATGCTTCTGGCAGTACCACTGTTTTGTTATGTCTGAGTTTGGCCTGTCTTGATATATTTCTTTTGTTATAATATGACCATGTGAGTCTATAAGCCTTCTGAAGCTTTTCTGATCTTTCTGAATTTGATAGCTTGTTAGATCCTCCTACTTGTATGTATTCCCTTAGATATTTGAATTTCTCAACTCTTTTTATGTTTCCAAATTTTGTGTATATTGTTTGTACATTGTTGTTTTGTTTCTCCATGTACTGCGTTTTTTCATAAGAAATTTGTAGCCCTGTTTTGGTGGCAATTTGATGTAGCTGTTCCAATGCATCTTGTGCTTCCTGCCTATTGTTGCTGAGAATTGCCAGTTCATCCGTAAATGCCAGGCATCTGATGATTGTTTTGGTATGTCGTGTTCTTCCTAGCTGTATTCCTTTGACCTGTGGTTCCCATTGTTTTATAACTTTGTCCAATACCATGTTGAATAAAATCGGTGATAATCCATCTCCTTGCCTGACACCCATGCAAATTTTGAATTGTTCTGATGTTTCTCCCATAAATTTCACTTTAGATGTGGTATCCGTGAGTGTTTGTTGTATCAGAGCGCTTGTCTTCTTGTCTTATGCCGTATTCTTTCATTATGTCAAAGAGCGTCTGTCTGTCTATGGAATCATATGCCTTCCTGAAATTCACAAATGTTACTACGGTTTTGTTTGTTTGTCTTATCTTCAGGAGTATTCTCAGATTCCAGATGATCTTCCTTTTCTAAAGCCTGCCTGGTATTCACCTATTTGTGGATCTACCTGAGGTTCTAGCCTGTTCAGTAGGGCTTTGGAGAGGATTTTATAAATGACTGGCAGCAAGGAGATACCTCTGTAATTGTGGGGATCCGTCTTGTCACCCTTTTTATGTAAGGGATGTATTAGTGCACATTTCCATTCTTGTGGAATTTTCTCTGTGGCACAAATATCTGTGATAATTTTATGAATTTTCTTTGTGAGATTTTCGTCTCCAAGCTTCCAGAACTCGGCAATAATATAGATATTATATTTATAAAACACATTATACCACATTTCTTTTCTTGACTTTCTTTGCTAGTACATATAGTTTTTTTTGGGAATGGAGACACGTGAGCAGGCATACACATTTTAATTCAATAACTTTTTATATGAAATGTCAAAAGGTGAATGAGTTTATTAGAACAAAATTACATAAATTGATGAAACAGGTTCAGAGCAATACTCGCCTTTTAGGCCTATTGTAATTACATCAGATACGACTTTCTCAAAACTGAATCAGATGAAGTACATCTCGTGGAACTCCACGCTTCGGAAATGTCTATTGTGAACGCAACTTATTAACATTCTAAATTTGTATATTATTTATTTTAGCAGGGAAATTGTTCATTAAGTAAAGAAATCTTTTAAGGGGATCGTGGCAGGGCCCCCTCAAGCTTGGCATCATAAAGGGTGTTAAAAAATATTGCCAAATATTTTAGGGGGTGGGTAGTACGCACCAAAATAAGACAAACATGTCAGATAAACACAGGGCCACAAACGTATACTTTCGGAGTTAATAACAGGTGAGGAATGTGACGCCCGTCCACTGCAGTGTGTGCCTCGGCCCTCTGGTGTTAGGAATCGCACTCTCTTTGAAACTGTCCTGTATGTGATGATATACACTGAATATGTGGAGGACCAAACAGAACGTTTCCAAGTGTGTTTGATTCCTTATGCTGGTGGGCTGAGTTGTGGGCCTCTTATTAACTCTGATGGTATATGTTTGTGACCCAGTGTTTATGAGAGATGTTTGTCTTATTTTGGTCCATACTATCACCTGCTAAAATATTTGAAACATTATTAACACCCTGTACAATGGGAAAACCAACATATTTGTTTCGAGAAGCCACAGAGGTACATGTACTACAATCTACTGGAAGGTACTCAATGTTAATTTTTTTCTTCAGAAACTTTCTCAATGGTCTTCTCATACATCTTTTTTTTTATTTTTGCTCCAGAATCTACAGATTGTCGATGCTGAGGTCATATAGAACCAGGATACAATGGGGGACAAGAAACAGGAAGTAATTTGGCCATCACCTATCGAACAAACCGTCATGACATCTGCCAGAAGCGATTTTGGGTAACATGGAAATCCAAAATCCGGACGGCCAGATGAGGGTACGAACCGGTCACATCCCGAATGCCGGGCCCGAGCGTTAGTACTATCCTACCAGGTTTTGTAACACACTCTTCATTCGCAGTCTGTTTAATTTCAATAGTTTTATGCAGTTCTGCTCGTTGAAGGACAGCCATCTAATACCACCTCTTCAGCAGACAACATTCCATATTTAAACAATGAAAGCAACAATGTCAAGTACATCTCTAACATAACAGCTCACAAACACTAACAAGGGGAGGTTTTCAGTGTGGAAAATGCGATCGCAGAATGGACAAGCCTGGTAAATAGTACGTCACCTCTGGTTTCTCGTCCTAAGGCAGTACTGCCTGGAGGGCCTCAGTTTAGGAGAAATCGGGGGTCAAAAAGTGTAAAAATTGTGTGTAAGTGACGTATACCTGTAGGGAAGACCAGTTATTTGTGTTGTCAGTTTAGCTGTGCTCGTTAAGATGATCAGATGCAATCAGTCCGAAGTTCGATCCCACCACCCGCCATTTTTTTTTTTTTTCTATCTGTATATTCTTGACAAATACACAAATATTAGGATGATAAAATCATAAAAACATATATAACAAAAAAATTATAGTTTAAAAAACTAAAAACACGCTTTTGTAGTAATGTGAATTAATAGGTTGAAAATAATCTTTAAATATAATGGTTTTGTTTAACAGTTATAGAACGTCCCACAGTTCAGTATAAATTAATTTTTTCAATAAGAATAAAGTCACTGATTAAAAAATTAAGTTTAATGTAAGAAAACCGTGGGGTGCTGAATATCAGCTGCCTTATATTTTTTGTCGCTGGCTGTTTGTGAATAGTATGTAGAGAGCACCCCACGCCTTCTTACATTAAATTTAATTCTTTAATCAGTGAATTTATTATTATTTTCAGCCTGTTCAAAAAATTAATTTATGAGGAATTGTGCAATGTTCTATCGCTGTTAAACAAAATCATTATATTTCAAGATTATTTTTAACCTTTTAGTTGACATTACTACAAAAGCGTGTTAAGTTTTTTAAACTATAATTTTTGTGTTATATATTTTTTTATGATAGCATCCTAATATTTGCATATTTGTCAAAGGAAAATAACATTTTCGTAGAATTTGTTTCAAATGTTTAATGATACAAGATCGAATAGCAATAAAAAAAATACAAATAGAAAAAAAATATTTTGCGGGTGGTGGCATCAAACTTCGGACCAATTGCATCTGATCATACCACCTTAACATGCATGGCTAAGCTGACATTATTTTTAAAAAAATGGTGTTTTGTACAGCTGTAGATCATTTACCTATAATTTTTACACTTTTTGACCCCCGATTTCTCTTAAACGGAGGCCCACCGGGCAGTACTGCTTTAGGGTGAGACACCAGAGGTGACGTACTAATTACCAGACTAGCTCGGTCTGTGATGGCGTTTTCTACACTGGAAACCTCTCCTATTTAGTGTGACCAAAGCCACACTGAAATAGAATGCTGCATAAGTGTTTCTGAGGACCACACAGAGACGGTACCGGCACGCTATTCCGTTTACCTGGATGCGCCGACCGATGTATCCGAGCCCGGGGGCGGCCACCCCCGCCGCCCCGAGTCCGATTCCGCCGCCCCCGAGCCCGGCGCCGCCGCCGCCCCCGGCACCGTGCAGGGAGCCGTAGAACTTGTTCTCGGAGCGGTCCGACACCAGGAACTGGTCGTCCCGGACTCCGAACTCCTCCTCGTACGGCTCCTCGCCGGGATACGTGTCGTCGCTGTCCGGGGAGCTGCAAGCACGTCCACACAGTACAGACAGGGCACCGGCTAGTGTCAAGGTATCGAGGAAAGTAATAAATACACACTCAAATACACGAGGAGGTACACAAAAAAAGGAATCATTTATTTTCAATTTTTTTTATTCAAAACAACCTTTATCGCTTTTAAAACACTCTCCACTATAACTAATACATTTGCCCCCACTGGTGCTTCCACTGTTGGAAACATTTTCTGTAGTCATCTTTAGAAACGGCTGACAGCTCCCCCCTCGTTTTTTCTTGACCTCTTCAATGTTGTAAAATCAGTGTCCTTTCATGCACCTTTTCATGTGTGGAAATAAGAAAAAGTCGCACGGAGCCAGGTCAGGCGAGTAAGGTGCATGGGGCAGTGGAACCATGCCATTTAAACTGCCTAACAGAGACAGCTGTGTGTTCAGGTGCATTGTCGTGGTGGAAGAACCAGTCTCCTGTCTGCCACAAATCGGGTCTTTTTTGATGAAAATTGTTGCATAATCTTCTTAAAACTTCCAAATAAAAGGTTTGACTGATGGTCTCATGTGGGGGAACAAACTCTGAATGAACTACGCCTTTGGCATCAAAAATGCAAATAAGCATTGTTTTGATGTTTAACTTGACATTTTTTTTGATGGGGTGACAATGTCATCTTGGGCTGACTTTTGCTTTGTTTCTAGATCATAACCGTAGCACCATGAATCATCACCAGTAATGACCTTTCACAGAAAATCTGGATCAATTTTAAGCTGTTGTTTGAAAACATGACACGTTTCAACTGGACGTTCTTTTTGATTGTCAGTCAGAGGCCGTGGAGCAAACTTGGCAGCAACCCTTTTCATTTTGAAATCTTCAATTAAAATTCACTGAACTGAGCTCCGAGATAACCCACTAATCTCTGACAGTTGATCAATTGTCTGTCAACGGTTTGAGAGCACAATCTCTTCAATTTTTTTAACATTTTTTTTAGTCGGGCAGTTGATGGACGTCCAGAACGAGGTTTGTCGTCAATTGACAGGACGCCATTTTTAAACCGAGTGAACCACTCGTAGACTTGGTTTTTTTTCCACAGCGTCATGTTTGTAAGCTGTTTTCTACATTAAAACAGTTTCAGCAGCAATTTTACTGAGTAGAAAACAAAATTTCACAGCTGCATATTGTTTACTTAAACTTGCCATCTTCAAAGATGAAACCATAACAGAGAAGTGCCAGCAAAAACAATAATTGCAGATTAAGAGTACAAGCCAGTCTGACAACACAGGTGGCACTGAAATGACAATGAGTTTCACTATAAATGCCAAGCTCCGCCCACAGCAGTGATGTTACTGTTATTCTTGGGTACCCCCTCTTACATATTTTTTTCTCCCTCTATCTCCCCATCTTATGGCAGTCGTCCATCTTATATTACATTTGAGTAACAATAGAGCAGTAAAAACTGCCGTGAGGTGTTATTTATACAGAATAGAAAGACAAACTACAACCAACACTCACTAAAGTTAAAAATAACACACAACACCAAAAATGCAATATTTCAGGTTAAACCCTTTTGTCAAGATCATAGAGACAAGTGGGTGTGCTTACACAAATACTCGCGTTCATCACAGCCACGAACAGAATGGAACTGACCACTGGAGGTGGTGGGGGGAAGCAACGATAATATAATGATATGTATTAATGGTAATGAAAAGAACAACATAATAAAAAGGTGACCTATATACCATGACAAATAATACTAATATAGATTTTAAAAATATGAATGAATTCAATCTTAATGTTTACATGGAAAAGAAAGGGAAAATACACCCAACACTCACCAAAGCTGAAGGGAGGAGGGCAGCAGCAACACAGCACAACACACAAACAAATAAAAAACAATATTTCGGGTGAAGAATCCCCTTTATCGATTCTTCACCCGAAATATTGTTTTTTATTTGTTTGTGTGTTGTGCTGTGTTGCTGCTGCCCTCCTCCCTTCAGCTTTGGTGAGTGTTGGGTGTATTTTCCCTTTCTTTTCCATGTAAATATTGCCTCGCGGCATTTCTTTCCTTTCATTGTTACCAATCTTAATGTTTAATATATCCGCTTTTAGCGGCTTTGTTTCCTAATAATCTATCTATCTATCTATATATATTGAACATTAGGATAGGATAAAAAACCACCGCTTACCAAAGAAGGGGATTCCTGCGGCTTTGGTACACAAAAAAAAAAACACGAACACACAAAGAACAGAATTTTCGAGCATGACTCTTCCTCAGTAGAAGTGAGATGGCTGCACGCAAGCGGCAGCCAACTGCGTGAGCCACAATGTCGGTGGCTCATGGTGGGGGAAAAACAACATGGCAGGAAGTGAGGGTGGGTATAGAAGAGCACAGGCTGGAAAACGATGATGAATAGCAAGTATAAAGCAAAACTGTACACAAGGACCCGTCGCGGAAGGGCCGTATACCTCAGTTAATCAAGTAATGGACACATGTGGGAGGAAAAAAAACACACAATTTTCAGAAATTTTAAGTTAAAACTAAAAATAAGCAAAATTCGAAGTCACAATCTATAAAGATAGGCTCTGGTGAGCGGTGGTTCTACGAGGGAAGGTGGAAGTGAGGGGGATGGGTGGGAGGAAAATTGGTGCTATCTTAAATTTAGACCTGGAGATTGTCTGGTCCCCAGTTGGTACTGATAGGCCAGTTCCCACCTTCTAAGTTCTGAAATACTGCTTTTGCCAGCTTTTTTTTTTCCTCATACAAACTAAGCCACCGATCTGTCAAGTATTTACAAATGCATAGGAGGAGATGAGACCTTTCCTTTAAGGCGCAGCGGTACCTGCTGCAGGTTCTTTTACGGTCGTCATATAGAATAAATGCGTAATTAGCTGGGTTTGAATAAATAAGATAGAACACATTTATTCTCTTTTCATGAAACCTAAGTCACCGAACTCTTTCATCTTTACTAATGTCAAGTTCACTTGGGGGAAGAGCAGGTCTTCCATCTAGAGTGTCGGCATTCCTACCAGTCGCGTGCTGCGGGTCCCGTCACGGCAGCCAACTGAAATAGTTCACGCAGTTTCCAGCACTCGCTGGGACAATCTCCGTCTTATAAGCTACACACTTCAAACACACTCGTTGTGCAGAACACAAAATGTTACAGGTTTCACAGTCAGATGGAAATGCAGGCATTTTTTTTTTTCAAGGGGTTATATACGCCACATCTATAAAACTTGGTTTGAGTTCAGACAGGACACAAGTGCTTCGTTCCCTCTCATGAGTCACACTGCAGGGGGAGGGGAGGGGAACTGGTGCAACTATCAGTGTGCATATGTGCAACAAGTATTTTTCCACATTATTTTATTGTGTATATTTTATGTTTCTTTCGTGGCTGAGCAGACAAAAGTTGATAGTATATTACATTTGTACAGTGACTAGGAAACTTGTCAGAGTTATTCTCATAAAAAAAATCAAAATTATTGAAAAAAGCACACTTTTCTGAATTATAAAGTGTTGAATCTAGCCTTAGTCTGTATTCTGCATATATCAGAGAATACCTGCGTCAATTCAGTGAATGGCTTACTACACTGACTTAGTTTAGTTGTACTCAAGGTGTGTGGTGAAATCAATTGTGATACTTTATAATAAGCAAACTAAGAATCCTAATGTAGATGACGTCATTATTTCACAAAATGTAATTTGCGTGTGTCTGCGTTATTTCATCTTGTAGCGGCAATATTAATGGATATAGTGCTTAGGTTAAAATACAATCTGGGCTAGAATATTCTTGTTACAGCATAAAGGATGAGGAATTTAATTATTATTTGTAATTACTAAGCTACTTTCATGAGTGCCACATTATTTAATTATGACTTGCATTCCAGTGTAAACTACTGCAGCATATCTTGAACAAATTTATCTGATAAACATTCTTACAGTCAGTTTCTGTTAATAACTAGCTTCAGAGCCAGACAAAAATGATGGGGTCAATGCAGATTTTTTTGGCTCATAACTAAATAAAACAACTAAAAATACTCGTGTGTGTGTCAGTATGTAAAAATTTCATTAATAACTAGCCTCAACAATAGCGTGGTAAAATTATTTAAAAGCTTACTGGTACATCCGTCTGTTGTGAAAATAAATGCTAATATTTCTGCATGAAAATAAAAGTTTTTATCACAACAGAGAATTCATTAAATCATAACATTGAACGAATATAGATGAACTTAAAGCAACTAATAAACAAAACAAAAACAAAAAAACTTTAAAAATACTGGTGCGTGTCTTTCCTCTGGATGTGAATATCCTGTCTGACGTCATCACAAGATTATCAACATGCTACACATGCGCACAATATTGCAGCACAGACACATTAATTGCATAACTCCTAACACGAACAAGTTTCTCCGTACTGTGGCCAAGGAAGTTTCGTATAAAAAACCTCCGAAATATCTGATATATAATTTCCTAAGCTCACCCACTCACTCACCGTGATAGCTATTGTCTAAAGAACAGTATCATGTGTCAGCCTTCACTCGCAAAATAACAGCCACCAGAGATAGCATTTGAAGAAATTCAAGGTTATGTCCACAATTTAATAGATAAGCAACTACTACCAAATTAATTCCCACAATACATTCATTAAGTTTGATTTTTGTAGCATTTTACAGTTAAAAAATGTCGCTAAACCTTAGTGATGAAAAAATACCATGTTGCTAATGAAAGCAAAATAAAAAACTTTTTAAAAATTGAACTGCTTATGGTCTCAGCTGTAACAATGAATGCCAATTGTCATTCCAGCTTAGCATAAATTTCAATTCAATTAAAACTGTCACTAATGTTGTTGCTCGACCAAAGTTTATACATTACAATTTATTTACTTCTTTTTGTATTTTACTGACAACTTTCGTTAATGGTCTTTGTTCGTGTTCACTGTACCTGAGTTATTAGATTGTTAAAAGTGGACATCAGACCAAATATGTTACTGAATCGAATATTCTGGCAATTCATGTAGTCAGAGTTGTTCAACTGTTTAATAATCTGGACTCTACATAAAGTTCTCTGGCCGTTAGAAACACAATGACCAAAGAACACAGTAATAATGCTAGGCCTCAATAAAAACCAAAGTGACGCTTTCAACGTATAGAAAGATAGATAGATATGTTCACTTTGATCCCATGTGAGAATAATCTCGGGGATGTGGAACAGTACATACACTTATTTTTAGTGTCAATTTTACTATATAATTGATAATATTATTATATATTGACAAGTTAGCTACAACCCATTAGTATAACCAATATCTTCTGTTATCTACCCATACAATCCTGAGTTAATTAATACTTATTATGTGGAACAGTGTATACACTTGTTACCAGCATCTAACAACCAGTTATTTTCTTACCAACCAGTTACCATGATAAGTTTCACTGTAATTTGTGACTGCATATTATATCATGTTAGTTGCTATTTATGTGGAACAGTACACACATGTATTAGCAATATCAATTATATTACCAACAACTCATAAGCTGTCAATTACTTAAAAACCTGTTAGTATCATAATTTTTTTACAGCAGTTTTTGAGTGCATGCTATCCCATGTTAGTTATTATATATGAGTGAAATTTTGTAAACAGTGTAATTACTTCATTTGTCAAAAGTTTCAACAGAAAGAAAAACCATATATCATTTTAGTGATTGTGGACAACTTTGTCACCTTCCCCTCCCATACACCATATATACTATTTTATCAGTCATTCTTAGTAACCAAATTCCAAGAAGAAAATTCTTTCACAGAGTAAAATGGTTTCTGAAGCAGAAACTCTTTCAGTTTGGACTTAAAGTAGTTGGGTTTTTTGTATATAACATTTAATTTCTGTTGGTAAGACATTGAATAAGGAAGCTCCAGTAAATGTTTTCCCTTTCTGTGCAATTGACAGTGATTTGTAATCCTTGTGAATATTATATTTATTCCTAGTATTATGGCTATGTATGTCAGCATTAAGATTGAAGTGTTCAGGATTTTCCACTACAAATGATAGTACGGAGTATACATACTGTGCTGGCATTATATAGGAGTTCTTCAAAAGAGTGAACATTAAGGATCAAATACAAGTCAAGTTTGTAATTCAGGAAGTTCGACTCTATGACCTTTGAAACAATTAAATGATAGAGTGATTGACCCTATCTGTGTTTAATAACTGCATCTGTTAATACTTGTGAGTTCTTTAAGCGCAATACATTTTAATCACCCTGAGGGTGAAACACAGGTCAGGTTCGTATTTGTTCTGATCAGGTCAACCTGTCACCATCTTTGGCCCTAAAAACTGGAACTACACTAGACCCGTGACAACTCGCAAAAAATGGTCACGGGGTTTCACTAGTATTATATAAATATAGACTATAAGGTGAAAGGAGTTTAGGATGCCCTAAGAGCAGATAGAAGGCTGTAGATAATCTCTAATAGCAGAAGTAAATGTGACGATGATAATTTGTAGTTGTAGTGTGATTGTAAGCCTGGCCGAGGTGAGAGCTGTACTGACCTCCTAGTGACGCGACGCACCATCACCCTCTGGTGGTGAGAGGCGGCAGTGGCTGCCCCCAGGCCGGTGGGGGCGGCAGTGGCAGTGGCGGGGGCGGCACCGCCCCCCAGAGCCGCCCGCAGCTGGTCCGGCTGTAACTGGTTACCGTACAGCACCTGGAAACCACGGAGCACCTGCTGGTAAGCTACAAGCAAAGGGTTACATAGCTGACAGTTACAATGTTTCACGTGTGTTCGTGTGATAATGCCAGCTTGCTGTTATGTGTGGGAAATTTCAGTTTATTGGGTTTTTAAGTAACGGAGCACTGATAAATTTTGTCGCTCGGTGGAGGAGGGGGGGAGGGTCGTTGCTGGGAAGCTACGCTGGGCTTCGTAAGAAAAGGGGGGGGGGATTCCCGAGCCAGGCCACGTAGCTTTCCTTTAGTATTATTTGTCACAGTTAAAATGTGGTACAGATCACACAACAACATGTGGATATTTATTCCTGTCATTTAATTATCTCAATATGTAATTTACAATATTCTGACAAGAGAAAATAGTAGAAAATGTCTTCTCAAATCAATAGGTAAAAAGCTACGTGCTATATGGAAAAAAGGGGGGAGGGATAGAGGCAAAAGCCACATCTGTCTACGTGGGGGAGGGGGGGGGGTTCACAGGAGGGCAAAGTGGAGCTACACAGTTCATAGACGCTCTGTAACTAATAGGTTATCATTTGCGTAAAATCTTCTAGGGCTTTCCACAGAGGTAGCGCATCAATGTAGGGTGACAGTTCGAAGCCTGCCTCACATTCCATCTCAGTGCTGCCAATTCTATGGATTTATCCGTAGATCTATGGATTTTTATAAACAGTTAGGATTTCCAGATTTTGTTAAAATATCTCCGGATTTTTGCTACTTTTTATTATTTGTTGATTGTTCCTTATATTTGTGTTGTGTTAAATTTTTAGCGTATAGTGTTAATACTTTGCAGAATTCCCAATAGTTGTGAATCGTTTCCTTGCAAACCGCTCGTAGGAACCGACGATTGAAATGAAATAGAGCTCATATTCTGTTTTACTATACATTTTATAGATCTTAAAAGACTGTAATACACAACTATCAGTGCACTCTTTATGCAAGGTGACACGCTCGTTGGAAAACGGCTTTATAACATTTCCTGTTACAGAACATATACTAAATTTAATGTCGACAAAGTAAATGTATGGTCCCCCCCCCCCCCAAGAAAAAGCAGTAAGCACAGCAGTGGCAGTAATGAAAGTGACGCCATGTTCACAGATATTTCTTCGTTTTACTGTATAATATTATTTTGTATTTCGAATTTTAAAGACGTGGATATAAAAAGTATTCTTAGTTTCAATAATTATTGTTTCAGTCTTTCAATTAGCGAGTCTCCGGATTTTTGTACCCAGTCTACCGAAATGTTAGCGGCCATCTACGGATATTCAAAGTCAAGTGGCCGGCAGCGCTGCTCAATCTTGCGGCAAAGGTGGAGCCTGAGGCAGACATCGAAACGTCGCGCTACACTGACGCGCTACCTCTGTCGAAACCCCTAGAAGATTCTACGCAACTGACTTACACTCGTTCAGGTTATCATTTGTCGGTAATATTATTTATTTGTTAATATGAGTATTTAGTATAGACTATGGGATCAAAGTGAACATATATTTTCTAACTTATTCCCCTGTCCTAATTTTTAGTCTATTTTCTATACAGCTTTCATTTTTTTATCACAATACTTGTTAGCAGAATAATGGATGTTCCAACCGGTTCTCTACAGAGCGGTGAAAGGATGGCAGCTAACCGTTTTCCATACAGTGGTTACGGGAAAGATGAAACTTGTAATTGTAGGCTTTAGCGACCGGAGTGGTAAGTCTCTCGGGTCTGGTTCTCAGGCAGAACTGCCAGACGAAGACGGCAGTACGACGGTCAAAACGTCAGCTTTATACACAACGTCATCACGTCACCCGGTCAGTCGAGGGACAATGCGTTAAACCTGTTTACAATTCATTACTTTTACGGCCGCACCAGACTCGATCACCAGGGCAATCTATTTTCTTTCAGTGTATCGCACATCACCTTTATGACATATGAGGCAGGTTCAAAAAATAAGGTCTCCTATTATTATTATTATTCCAAATAACCTATTTGGAGGGTATGATAAATCAACTTTGGCTATGTTTCTTTGTATTTAATTTTCTTTGCTTCCAAACTTCCTTCATGCTTTGAGAGTGTTGTTCCTTTTGTTCCTGGGTCCATTTCCTTCCCTTTATGTATTTCTGTCTCTCCTGAAATCCTGCCTTGTGAATTACTTCTCTATAGAGTATTCTGTTGTCTATTATATCTGCTTTCACTCCAGCGTTTTTGATGTCCTTTTCAGTTTCAGTGAACCATGTGGGTTTGGATTTGTATTTGTTCAGTAAGGTGAAGATCTGTTTTGTTAATTACTATCAATTTTGTATATGTGCCCGTAAAATGTCAGTCTTCTTTTCCTCATTATAAATGTTAATTTTTCTATTTTCGAAAATAGTTCTCGGTTTGGTCTTAATTGTATTCAGCATTACTATTAGGTTTGGGTCCCAGTATTTTTCTCAAGATTCTTCTTTCTACTTTTTACCGTTTTTCAAGATCCCCATACCTTGTTAGCTTAAGCGTTTCTGCCGAATACAGCGTTTCTGGTCTAACCACTGCCTGATAGTGCCTTAGTTTTGTGTTCCTTGATAAGGATTATTTGTTAAATACGTTCTTTGTCATATGAAATGCTCTTTCCATTTTATGTATTCTAGTTTCTATTGTAGTCTTTTCTTTTGTGTCACTTGTTATCCATTCTCCTAAACATTTAAAACAATTTGTTTTAGCTATTGTTCCATTGCGAAGTTTAAGATTTTGAGGAGCATCATTGATGTTTGTCATGAACTGTGTTTTTTCATAAGACATATGTAATATAAGGTCTCCTATTTTATTTTAATATGCAAAATCACATTTATTCACAACTTGAGATACATCATTGGAAAGCTTGAGGTTTTAGTTATTTTCCTACAAAATCGCCTTCCTGTTCAACGGCCTTCTGCAAACGCGCCACGAGCTTTTTGATCCCGTTGTCAAACCGGTCTCCCGCCATGTCGCGAAGAAATCGAGTGTCTGCAACGAGTTCTTCCTCGTCTGACTGCCACTCCCAGCCCACCAGGTGTTTTTTAAGCGTAAGAAACATGTAATAGAAGCTTCGGGTTATGTCTGGGCTATAAGGGGGGTGAGAGGTGATCAAAGAGATCTCAACCGAACTGTTCGACGAGGGAGGTCGTTTGGTGTGACACGTGGAGGCACATCGTGCACGTGATGGAAAGACACTCCCTTCTGGAGCATTCCTATTCTCGATAGCCCACCGAAGTTTTGCAGTAGTGGTCCGAGTTTATTGTTGTTCCTTTTGGTTTGAAATCCCCCTTTCAGTCCCAAAAAACAGTCTCTGTGACCTTACTGGCAGACTTCTCTCTCTTGAACAATTTGGGCTTTGGCGAAACTGAATGACACCATTGTTTGGACCGTTTCTTCATTTCAGGATTGTAATGATGCGCCCAGCTCATCAATTTTGGTCAGCGTTTCATCAGACACGCTCGGTCTTCAAGACCGCTATTACTGTGGCCGGCAGAAAATTCCCAGCACCAGTTCCGCACGTTTTTAATGTCCACACTCTTTCCTCCGTATGCTTCCACTAAGTGACGATGACTTTATATCGCTGTAACGTTTTTCGCATTAAAATATCGGATCACTGAGTGCACTTCACACCTGGCGGGTGAGGTAAGCGGCAGCTCTATCGCGAACAGCCGCCAAGTGGCGACGGACCGTCCGACCGAGCTCGGACTAATACCGTTCGGTGGAGGGACAACCGAGGAACACGGCACTGTTGTCAGATATCACTTAGTACTGTTCGTTTTGATGTGACGTCGTTCGAGACTTTGAGTCACCCTCATAATAGGATGACGTCCCGTGCTTTGTGAGAGGCCACTGATAGAACTAGAGTGCACTCCAACAGTAGTGTCGAGGTCACAGAACTGCACAGTAAACAATAAGTCCTCACATGCACACCTCTATACATCAAATACTTCTCATGACTAAAGAAAAAAGAAACTGAAACTTTCAGAATAATATTTTTTTTATTAATTAGAAATTTTATTGTCTTTAATAGTGATGAAGCTTATGCCCCATTGGCAATGTTGGTCTACAGCATCACAAAAATATTTTACTTTAAATTTATTAAGTAAATTTTTTAGCACTTTATTGCCCTTTCTAACTCTCTTCCCTGGAACTCAAAGTTCTTTCAAAGTCTCTTACATCTGAAATTGAGTTCCATCTTACAGTCCATGCACCACTTCAACAAATATCACACCTTGTACGCTCCCATGACCCTCTTCACCCTCCTCCTGTCTTCCAATGAACCCCATTCCAGCTCTTTTATCATATATGTTACTGATTGTGTTCTGCGGTAATTTCCAGAAACAAATCTAGCATCCCCGTTTTGCACCCTCTTCAACTCCTGTATTTGATACCCATAATGTGGGTCCCATACTACACTACCATATCTAAGCAGTTGTGAGTTACACAACCTCACATTTTGTGATTTTTGACATCAATAAAGCTATTTTTTTATTTAATAATTGTAATTATATATACCAACTCTGTATTTTTAAGTTCCAAGGTCAAAGTATGTCAAGATGAATATAATGAGATCTCTGGAAAATAAAGAACAGTCGATATGGAGTTGAAGAAAAGATTTGAAAGGAAGAAGACGAGTTGGTTTTGGGAAATAACATGTTTTAAGAGAAGAGATGAAACAGAATGGCTCGATGGAGAAGCCACAAGAATCCTGGCGGAATGAAGAAGAGGAAAATATTAGCCTGAGGGAAGAGGGTTTAGGGTTTGATAAAGATAATGGAATACGAAATGATAATAGTTTGTTCAATGGAAAATAGAAGTTGTGAGATAAGTAAAAAGTGTTTTATTTGATATTGAGATTGAAATATAGATATAGACAAAGGAGTTGATTTAAAGTTTGTATGGCAAAAATTTGATTAATAATAATTTGATTTACAGCGTGAGTATCGAAATAAAACCAGCAATGGACAAAGAGGTATTAAGGAAATCCTTATGTACTGGTCTGGTGCAGGAAATATAACCAAAAGTATTATTTTAAAAGTATGATGTAACACTCACATGTGTTCTCTACAAAATAAGGGAACTAAACAAGTGGTAGGTTACATAGTGCTATGAGCAAAGTTGTGTAATCCAATTCCCTCACATCTGTGGTACATTGTGATGATACAATAGTATCACTGGTAATATCGACAGTGGTAAACGGGAGAGGATCATCACAGGTAAAGAGAGAGAGTCGTGCATTGGTCGGCGAAGAGTATGGCCGCTTTATATGGTGAGAGTCTGTTGCTAGCTGCCGAACTGTTTAGGTGTTTACACACTCGGTTCTGAAGTATGCCGAAAATACGGTACTTGGGTGTGTAGCAGTGATTACGCAAGAGCAGAACAACGTAACTGTTATTGGCGCTACGCCAAAATGTTTGTGTAAAGACTTTGATGTGAGAAGAACTGTGTTTTCAATTAGTGTAATTCGGCGGATACATGTTCGCCTGAACATTTTCTAATTTTGAACGACGCAACCTTCAGAACACGGTCAAATTAGGTTATTGATCACTGGTGGTTCACCTTTGGGGGGTTGCATCAGTTTTGGTGTTATTAAAAGAGTGTAGTGTGTTGATATCTGCACGTTGTTGTCACTGCTTTGTGTGTGAGCCAACGACCTTTGAGCTGAGTAGTTCAGCATAACTGGTAGACCGCTTGTGTATTTGTATGTTATGGCCCGTGAACAGCGATGGGGAGACTGCATTTCAATTTAATCACGCCAGGTGAAGACTATAAAACAAACCACCAATCAGTGCCAAAATATGTATGTCTTATTATTTAAAAACAATTATCTTATTGGATGTAGTCTTCTCGGGAGACTAGCCGAGTAAGTAAGATGTTTCCACACGATATTTCGGCGATCTCAGACTCCGTCGCCATCTTCTGGTGAAGTGCCGGATCCGTCAGAAGGCTGGTTCTTATAGCCTCTGAATGCGCGCGTGGTGGCGCCAACCCCCACTCCACCGCCTAGGCGCCGACCAAGTCAGCCAACCAGCTGCGCGCACGCCACCACGCGCGCATTCAGAGGCTATAAGAACCAGCCTTCTGACGGATCCGGCACTTCACCAGAAGATGGCGACGGAGTCTGAGATCGCCGAAATATCGTGTGGAAACATCTTACTTACTCGGCTAGTCTCCCGAGAAGACTACATCCATTCTCAACGCCGAGAAAGACTTCGTTCCTATATAATTATCTTATTTAAATCCTTACAATCTCTTCTCATAACTCTTTGTGACAAATGACGGATTTTGAAACCTTTTCCTAAATCCTGTCCAATTGAGTCTAATATCAAATGTCAATATATTTACACAGCACATCTTCAACAAGCAAGTCCTTCCCCACTATAATTACAAAACATCTTCAGTTTCTTACCTGCGTACCTAATAAACTCTGAAGGGGATGGAATAATTAAATTGCGATGGAGCGCACGCTCCGGTGCCAGTTTCCCTACCCACCCATCTTTCACTTTTTATTAACCGCCTACTTTTCCCCTCTCTGAATCTTAATTTGAAATTCTTTCAGTATTTTTGTTTAATTATTCTATAACTCGGTTACTAGTTTATTCCAATCCTTGACTATCTTACAGCCACATCTATACTCTGCAGTTCATGGATACTGTCGGTAGCAGAAGGTATTTTGCACTGGAACTAATTCCGTGTGTGTAACGATACCGTAGTATCACTGAACTATCGATTCAAACGCGACAGGTATAGGCTCGTTGAAAGCGAGAATATGGAGAGAGTCCACTCTGAGTTTAAGTGAGGTGATTGTGCGTGTCCGCAGAAGTGTCAGATAAGTGCTAAAAGTACAGGGTGTATCAACAAGAATCATCTGATTTGGCACGTCTATATTTCTGAAACTAATAAATACAGGGTGGTTCAAAATGATTGTCAAGGTTTCAAAAAATTCCTACACTTATCACAATTGAGATACGAATTTGAATCTTATTTTGATGTGTAAAGAAACTCAAGTTTTTTTACATCCATTACAAATGTTTGAAATGTGCGCCCTGAATCACACATCTATGCAATAGTCCATTTCATCCCACACATGATGAAGCATGTCATCGGAAATGTTTAGAAAGGTGGCCCTGATTCGTTCTCTCAGTTGTGGGATAGTCGCAGGTAGAGGAGGAAGATAAACTTGATCCTTGACGTAACCCCACAAAAAAAAATCACATGGGGTTAAATCAGGTGAACGAGGTGGCCAAGCTGTGAGCATTTGGTCGGCTCCAGGTCCTATCCATCGTTGTAGCAATTGTTCGTTGAGAAATGTTCTGACCTCCCGACGGAAATGAGGTGGAGCACCATCTTGTCGGAATATGAAATCATCCGCCTCTTTCAGCTGAGGCAGCAACCACTCAGAGACCATATCGAGGTAAGTTAATCCTGTTACTGTCTGTTCATTGAAGAAGAACACTTTCACCTTGGAAACAGCAGCGAACACACACACTTTTGGAGAATCACACTGGTGTTCAATAAACTGTGCATACCACCTCCGAATGGAATTGTCTGAAGGTGCATCCTACATAATTTTTTTTTTTTTTGAAAGTGCCGTTGGACAACGGTAACTGACTGACACACATGAAAATCTAGAGTGGAAAAGGCCTTCTCTATAGCATTAGCTGGCATATTTCAAACACTGACATATGGCGGAACAAAAGGTAACTACAAGATTAGCGGCTGCTACAAAACAAAACTTTGAGAGTTTCTCTATTCATCCGTGTAAAGATAATACTTGTATGTTTAGTACACAGCCAGTAAAAAATTCATGAAACCCTGACAATCATTTTGAATCACCCTGTATATAGAATGATTTTTGTTTTTTCATTAATAGGAAATACAAAAAGTTTTTTTATACCCTTTCATAGGTGTTCAATATGCCCCCCTTGAGATGCACGGTATTCAAATTCTTGACACACTGCAGCTGTGGAGCCTGTCTCGAGTGACAGATTCCACAGCTGCTGTTACGCGAAGTCTCAGTTTGTTCACTGTTGTTGGTAACAGAGACACAGAGACAGAGTCTCTTATAAAACCCGACAAGAAATAGTCACATACAGTCAGGTCCGGTGACCTTGGAGGCCAGTAATGTAAGGCTGAATCTTTAGGTCCTGTGCGGCTGATCCATCGTTCAGTAATTGTTTGATTTAAAAATTTCCGCACTTCCAGGTGCCAGTGTGACGGTGCCCCATCCTGCCGGTAAATGAAGTCGTTCAGATCAGTCTCCAACTGTGGGAAGAGAAAGTTCTAAGCATATCGAGATATGTACTTCCTGTAACACTCAGGGGCAGTCCGGCGATTTCCCTTTACACAAACAACGTGTTACTCAGAATTGTTCACGTCGTCATCTAATGCCGTGTGCTGTAGGAGAATCCACACCGTACATAGTACGAAAGCCGCACTCGACAGTTGTCACTGAGCCGCACTGCGCAAAACGTAGAACACAAAACCCTTTCTGTTGTTCCGACGCCATTTTTACTGGAACTGAAGTGGGCAAACACTGCTGCTACCTAGTGAGAACCGTGTAAACTTCGAGAGTTTGCTCTTTCCAACAGTAAGTTGTTCACGCACATATCTCAAATAACATAATAGTTATGATTTTTTTTAAAAATCAGATGATTCTTTTTGATGCAACCTGTACTTTGTAATGAGTATACAGTGACTGTAGTCGTGCGAGAAGTGAACTATGCTACTGCTCGAATGGTCTACACGCGTAATGGTGTGACTGTATCGACAGCGACACAGCGTGCGCGTGCTGAAACGGTGCTTCCCAATTCTGAACTTAGTGAAGGATTCTAGTCAACTAACCTCATACTAAACGGTGTATGAAAACATCAACATCAGTGATAAAAGTGTGAACTCTGAAAGCTCCTACTGACTGCTGTTGTTTTGTGATGCTATGCTAGTAACTTTCCAGAACCATAAAGGTTCAAAGTACTTTCTGTGTGGTATTACGACTTATTTACACATTTTCACAGCCTGCGTACAGCGACAAAAACGAACTTACGCTTCGTGAAATATTAAGCGTTTTGTCAAAGACTGAAATCAAATCAACCACCAATAATCATCAATATTAAATATACCCAACTTAAATTACATCTTTACAGTAGCTCAATATTTCTGGAAGGGATTCTGGGAAATTGTGAAGTTAATTCCAGGTCAGATTGTTGCTGGTCAAAAGGGTGTCTCAAATGACAATGGGAGGTATACTGCGACTTTCAGCACTTCAGTGCATTATTGTACTAATGTCAGGTCACGGATGGCCAACCCCTGGCCCACCGTACGTCAGCAAGTGTCCACAAAGCTGAATCAGTGTATATGTAAACTTTAATTTCCAATCGTCAGTTCAAACAGTACAGCGCTCAGTTAAACTGATTTGAAATCTATATCGTCACTCTCTCGATCTAGCGAGGATGGACAGTCGACACGAATCACTGATGTCCGTTTGGATACCTATTTGTGAGTAGTTACCATTCGACGTCAACACTGATGTTCTTAGTTCTGCCAAATAAACTCAAAAGTTGCATTAAAATAACTGTATTTTTAATATTTTATTAAATATTTATGTTTCATGTATAGTGTTTTTTCCTTCATAAAAATATTTAATTATTTTTTCAAGAAAATAGAATGTACAACATGATGGGATATTCTATATCTAAAATTAGGCCCAGCTGCTGAAAAGGTTGGTGACCACTGGTATATCTAAGTGTAAGCACCTTAGAATTTTGGCAAATTCTAGTTTCCCTAGTAGTAAAATATTCTATAGATCGATTGTAAAGTTGCTTATGCTGGACTTAGAAATTTCGAGAAGAGTAGTTGTCAACTTTAAGGAATTTCCCTGTAGTCTTTCCCACAGTGACAATTCGCCATAAAAATCATTTTAAAGTCTATTTATCATATCAGGAAACGTTTATTTTAAGAGATATTACAGTTTGTTCACGTTTTGAAACACGCGATCATAAAAGTAAAATTCTAAGATTTGAAATATCTTTAAATTGAGTAAAGTGACAGCTGATCTTTTATCACCAGCTATAGTCAGCATTGTCCCCGATATTTTGGTAGTAAAATTAAATAATTTGGCAAAATTTAATTAGCAGTTTTAATTAAGAGAAAAAATGAGCTTTTTAATTGGAATATTAATTTGAAATTTATACCAGTAGATAGCCCAAATTAAGACGATTATGAATATATAATGGTCTCAGTAAAAGGTTTAAGCATTTGTCTGGTAATTAAGTTTTTGAAAAATAGATTGTCGCGGATTATTGTTGAAGCGCATAAAAATTCCGCCAAGTTGGTCATGTGATGACTTCAAGTTTAAGATTATAGAAACCCTTTTGAATGATAAATTAAATTAAAACAGATAGAACATGACAATAGAAAGTCCCTGTAAAAATTTCAAGTTAAACTATTTCGTACTTTTGGAGATATTAATTAAAGAAAGATTTGCCAAGGTCATATGCTCTTAGGAGCCTATAAAAGGTCGTGCAGTAAGCCCACGTTGTCTCACTCCTACGCCGGAAAGTAGCCGCGCAACTCTGCGCATGATTTTCTCAGTGAAGTTCAAAGAAGTAACTTTGTAATATGTAGTCTTTCTTTCGGTGTCGTATTGTCTTTACCTCGGGAGCGTTATGTGAAGTTAATCTGCGCAAGTTCATTTCAGAGCGGGGAGGAGGCGGTTAGCAACCTACACTCACTGTTGGCCATGTTGGTTGTCATGGTAACAGTCTGCGATGGTAATGTCCATTCAGGACTTTTAAATTTCAAAAGGGTTTAGGCGGTAATTTCTCTCCACAACCTGCAATTTTCTGGAAACGAGTGTTTGATAGCCTACTCAACTGTATAATGCTAATTTTGAAGATGTGACTTGTTAAATAAACTCTAAAATTTTGTCAAAGTGAACTTTTTTGTGATTTCATAGTAAACTGTTTTAACCTTTTCTAAGTTTGTGGTTTGAACAAATTTGGTGGCGACCATTAAGCATTTTAGTTGAGTTTCTAAGTAAGCAACATGGTCATCTAAAATTATTAAAGTCAGTCAGAACATTTTCGTCAGAGAACTTTTCATTTTAAGTGAGCTGCTAGATAAGGCACTAAAGCGATACTACCACCCCGGTATCAGCCTAGGGTCTTACATAAGGAAGCAATCTATAAAACCGACTTTGTGTCAATTTTGAGATATGGATCAGAAACATGGGTGACATAGGAGAGGGACAAAGGGAGAGTACAAGCTATGGAAATAATATGTCAGACGAGTAGAAAAGAAGGGATGGAATGAGTTAATCCCAGAATCAAATTACCAACAGGGTAAAAAAAAAAAAAAAAACGAGCCCATTTATATTATCAAGTTACACACCTTCTCTGGGACAAACATATTGAATTTACAGCCACTGTATGATTATACTTCCTGCTGATTACCACGTACAGTCTGAAAGTATGTACCACTACCAGCAGATTCCAGGTGGTCAAGCCTGAGATCAATGGTAGAGAAAACCGGAAGAGAATGAAGTGATCCGAAACAGATCCCAGTCAATGAAACCCTTCAAGAAGAAATTGTTGAAGTAAGATTGTGATGGCTGGAACATGTCAAGTGGAGGGACCCAACAAGAACAGCGAGGATATGGCTGGAAAAAGAACAGAGAGGTGCATCATGGTCTAGAGTCCAAGAAGAGGAAACAGACAAAGGAGGTGAGCACTCTTAGACCACAAGCAGCAAAATGGAGACAGAGATGAAGATGATAATGATTTCTGTGTATATATTCATCTAGTATGTAGATAAATAAGAGAAAGAGATATGCAGATTTATTTTTTAAGAGTGTTAAAGGCTTGGCATCGAGTAAAAATGAGCCACAAAAGAGTCAGGAAATATCAGAGGAGAAGAATGGGAGTAAAGAGAAGAGACAGAATAAGGAATGAGATAATGAGGGAGGTGATGGAGGAGGAACAACTACAAGAAATAATAGAGGAATCAAGGTTACAGTGGTATGGTCATGGAAGGAGAATAGAAGAGGAGAAGAAACCGAGGCAGAGGCCCGGAGAAAGACCGAGAGACAGATGCGTGAAAGGTGTTAAAAATGTGTGCAAGAAAGAGGAGGAAATTGTGTGACAGTGGAAGAAGAGAGATGGTGGCTGGACAGGCTCGAGAGGCTGACCCAGTCACTGGTTGGAAGCTGCTCAAGATGAAGAGGAAAAAGAATATTGGATGGGAGACGCGAGTGCAACATGATATCGAGAGGATCAAGCCAAATGAGGGTCTACCAACAAAGGTCCAAATGAACTTGGCCCAAATGGAACTCACTAAATAGGCTTCAAGTTGGAATTGGCCATTCCAAAGATACTCTTGCCACACGGGGATACCTGGGAGAACAGCCAGATATCACATGTTCGTGCAGGGAGAGACGAACCGTGGTAGATCTGTTGTATTGTGTATAAATTGGAATAAATGTATCCCAATTTGACCTCCAATCAGCTACTGACAAAGCCATCGCATTGGAGGAAACGATACCTGATATCTGACGCCGTCAGGGATGGGGCGTGGCGGACTCACCTGGCCGTTGCTGAGGTTGTCCTTGGTGGGGGACCCCCGCAGGGGCGTCCGCAGCGACTGGGGCAGCAGCTCCACCAGGTTGGTGGAGTGCGGCTGGTGGCGCAGGACTCACCTGGCCGTTGCTGAGGTTGTCCTTGGTGGGCGACCCCCGCAGGGGCGTCCGCAGCGACTGGGGCAGCAGCTCCACCAGGTTGGTGGAGTGCGGCTGGTGGCGCAGGACTCACCTGGCCGTTGCTGAGGTTGTCCTTGGTGGGCGACCCCCGCAGGGGCGTCCGCAGCGACTGGGGCAGCAGCTCCACCAGGTTGGTGGAGTGCGGCTGGTAGCGCAGGATGAGCACGCACGTCGACACCAGGGTGTACGCCAGCAGGGTGCCTGCGAACACACGTCGCGTCACTCGACGCCACGTGGGGGAGCGGGCCGCGGGACGTGCCGCCGACGAGACTCACCGATCGACATCATCTCGACGAGCACCTCCAGCTGGATGAGTAGCGCCGCCAGCGCCGCCGCCAGCCCAGACGTGAACGTCGCCACCGCGGGCGTCCCGGTGGCAGGCCACACCCGCGACAGCATCCTGTGGGACACAGTACACCCCGTGAGGATTGAGACTTTCCTTTGCTGAAATATAGTCTTCGTAGCTTATCCAGTGAATAGAAGTAATGAAGGCAGGCTTTTGGCAGCTAGCTCTGCCGAAATCATGCGGTACATTGCTACATCTATGACGACCGGAGCTGTACTGGTGTCGTCTGACAGCCCTACGCCACTAGTGGTTCAGATTGGTCGGCATACTGAGCCGTTGCCCTTCTGACTTCTGCTGTGTCCCAATCGAGTGACTGACCAATCGGTTGCGGACGGGGTCTCGATTACACGAGCTTTTTCGATTCTACTTTCTGTGATTCTTCACCTCCAGTATCTACTGTATACCAGGTTGTGGCAAATGTGGTTGTCTCAGAATGGAGCGAGCTGTTTTCCGTGTGTCACTGAGCCACAGCCCCATGTCCCTGTTAACATTATTATCGTTCAGTGTTCTATCAATTCTATCCAGCAGAGAACGTGTGAAAACTACATTTCAATGCACACCCTGTCACTCTCCAGGGTTCCACAAAGAAAAAAGACTTAGTTGTCTCAAACTGTAGAACAAGTCAGGTCAGGGCAACGGTCAAAACTACTATACAGTTAGACAGTATATCAGGAATAAAGATGAGCGGTCCATTTTTAACAAAAATTAAGAGTATTTTTTTTCTTTTTAAATTTACATGTCAGGGTGTTTACAAAAGGAGTCCCTGATCTCACAATGTAAAACCTCAGAAACAAAAACTGACAGAAGAATGCAACAATTGGTATTTTCATTGTAAAAGCTATATTAATTTTATACAGAATGTAGTATAACAGATTACTTAAAGAAAAGAATAAGAATAATAATTACTCTGAGAAATAAATTGGTAGCTATGGTAACGTTTAGAAAGGAGATTGGATGAGCGTGAGAAAAGTTCGTGCGTTTGCTTTGAGTTGTAAAAGTTACTGCTAGCAAAGGACCTATATAACTTTGGATCGTTAAGTATTAGATAACGTGTTAATAAGTGGAATTGAGTCCGAAATTTTACTATTTACTTCAAATGCGAAAGACGAAACTAATAAGCACTAAGCTGAAAGTTCATTCCGAATTACTCCTGCTGACAGTTGAATCATTTCAAATCCTTAAAAATACAACTGAAAATCATATTAAAGTACAACAAGGCTAAACAAAACACAACAAGACATTTAAATGAAAATTTATAAAAGCTGTTAACAGATGGCACTGTACTCTGTACAGCTCGCATCAGAATGCACAAATAAACTTGTCCTCAGGAAGCACTCTTTGCAATGAATGAATCACATCACAATGTTTTCAAAATGTTTGCTACTTTAAGTACAGAGGTGCTGCAAACACAGAATGCAATTTGCCCTTACTTCCTACAATGGATTCAGTAGCCACACGGACCAATGATTCTAGCTCTTCCAGCGTGGTTGGAAGGTTCTGGTCGACAATGTCTTTCAATGTGCCCACAAAACATAATTTGAATCATTATCTCTCTGGCTATGGAATCCATTTGCAGTGTTCTTCTGTCAATCTTTGTTTTCAATATTTTCCATTTCGAACCCAGGGACTCTTTTTCATGGACAATGTGTAGCTAAAGTTGCAGTAAGGATGATGGTGCAGATATAAAAGGCATTGAAAAATGTACAGTATGGATATAAAAGATGTTGGTGCTGGACAACATATACAGGTAAGATGAGAGTCCATACATTGGCTACACTGACGGCATACTTTACAGCTGTTAGCCAACAATGATGTTTGTTTGGTCGCACATTGTTTAGTATAATGACTTGTCAGGTTGTGGCGACAATGAAAGTGATGTTAGGCAATGAAAATAAGGAAAGATAGGGAAAATAACCCATCGCTTACCTCCAACGAAGGCAGGAGGACCACACGAACACAAAAACATGAACACACTTCACAGTATCTCTGAACAAAAACTTTATTTATGTGCGTAGGTCTGGACCATTTGCCACAAGATACGACGGTCACGCATCGCAGTCAACCACAACACTCACACAAGTAGGTGGAGAAAGTAGTGCAATCCCACTATTTCTTGCACCTACACTAAAGTTTATAGATATAAAGGAGAGATGATGTTTGTTTTATGTTATGGTGTTTTATTTTTAATCATCTGGCCCCCGAAGTAAAAGAACTAACAATATTTTTTGGCTTATATAGGGGCCAGAATAAATATTACAGTGTTTTTTGAATGCGTCATTATACAACACATTTTATCAAGTGACTAGCTGACCCTACACACATTGTCCTGTTCAAATTTCAATAAATTTGTTTGTGATCATTTTTTGAATTTGTAAAAAGTTTGAAAATTTAAGAGCAAAGTAAAAATGAGAAAATGTATTTCTGAGTGGTCATTGTGTTTATTAATGATTGTGTCCATCAGAAATTTTACATTTGACATGAATTCTATCGGCAGTAGACCACTGTAATGTGTGATGTGCCTGGAATGTGATCAACTTGGAACCATTTGTTCCATTACTTGATTGAGTTATTTCTATCCCAGGAGCATAAGGAACAGAAGGAAAAAAAATTACACATATATATCTTTCGAATAATGAATTATGGTATTGAGTTCATCCAAAAATCCCATATGAGAAAGTACTTTCAGATTTCCTGAATTTTACAATTTTCTTGGCATATGTTCCAATTTTTCTTTCTCTAAAATACTTATTTGGACTGTTGTGAACATTAAAAAAAAATAGCCAAATCAATCTATAGAATAAAGCACTTTAAGTTTTTTGTGAATTTTCTAATCTCCTGGGCAACATTTCCAATGTTTCTTTCTCAAAAACATCACTTTAAAAAAATTAGCTTAATCAGTAATATGGTTACCAACAAACAGCATATCATTTTTATTTATATAGATTACAGGTAATCAAGATTGTGTTCGCAGTATGTGGGCAATCATACCTTGAGTGTGGTAAAAACATAGGCCTGGTAAACCAAAAATATCTTGTCAGAGTGGAGACTTTCCAGGCGTATCGATGCAACAAAATCTTCTCGGGTGTGTCTCCGGATGGTGGTGTAAGAACACGACTTTTCGACAGCTGACTCTACTGTCTTCATCAGGTATCTTGTGGTTGTTCCCAGCTGACTGTCTCTGCCTCGACTGGCTCGGCCGCTCATCGAACCTCGTTTATACCTTCAGCTGGAAGGCCCGCTCGCTCTGGTTGGTCGAGATTGTTGGCTTTCTACGTGGCCCGCTGCAGTCACCACTGGCGCCACTTGCTCCTTCCCGCCCGGATGTGCCGGCGGTTCGAGATGCCGTGTGTCCACTTCTGATTGGCCGTGACCGCTGGCTTAATCCGCGGTCTGCTGCAGTGCCCGACTGGTGTCATTTGCTGGTGAAGATCTGCTACGCTCTCGTCAGAGATCCCTAATGATAGGTTTCCAGGCTTCGTTCTATTTATGTTGTTGTCACTAAGCCAGATCTCCAACGCCTCGTTTATGACCGAGTCCCAGAAGGAAGAGGGCCCGGCCAGCACTGCCGTTTTATCAAACTCTATCCGGTGTTCCTCGACGAAGGCGTGCTCAGCTATCGCAGACTTGTCCAGTTGCATCAGCCTCAGGTGTCGTTTGTGTTCGACAAGGTGCTCTTCGATCGTTCTGATGGTCTGACCGATATACACACTGCCGCATTCACACGGTATGGAATAAATCCCAGGTGTCCTCAGGCCCAAGTCATCTTTTACCGACTATAGCACGTCACGTATCTTGGCAGGAGGCCGGAAGATACTTTTAATTCCATACTGTGCCAAGAGTCTTCCAATTTTCTCCGATGTGTTCGCCGCATATGGAAGAAAAGCAAGAGTTCTTGGTGTTTCTTCTTGCTCCGACGGTGGTCTCGGTGGCTTCTGAGGCAGCGGGCCGCGTATCAAACCAATGCTCTCGACAAACCAGAGCTAGCGGGCCCTCCAGCTGAAGGTATAGAGGAGGTTCGACGGGCGGCCGAGCCAGTCGAGGCAGAGACAGTCAGCTGAGAACAACTACGAGATACCTGATGAAGACGGCAGAGTCAGCTGTCGAAACGTCACGATTTTACACCACCATCCGGCGGGACACCCGAGAAGATTTTGTTGCAAAAATCTCTTGTCAATCCTCACAAGTGGTAGCTGAACACACTCGCTGAGAGCTCAGCCCCTTTAAAATCAAGATATTTTCAAGTCTTGAACAGCCGTCCTTTCCTCTGTGTATGTTAAAAATGTCTCCTTAAGACCAGATGAGTAAAAGAGCTTAAAATTGTAAGTCATTATCCTTGCATGATTTTTCACTGGCAAATCTGCAATTGTAAATATGATGAAAGTGTCATCAGTCAATCTAGAAGGAGACAACCGCCTTTGCTTATGACTTCTTCAATCTTCCTCCATTTGCAAACTGGACCATTACCAATCACTGCATATAAAAAAGACCGTCAGTATCTAAAAATGTTTTCTTTAGGAAAGTGCCAAGAATACTTTCAAAATCTGCCTCACCTTCATCTTTTTTTACACATTTTTTTAAGACATTACATTATTAAAACAGTTTTTTAAAGCTTAAAATGTGTTTTGAAATAACTATTATCATTAAAGAAATATTGCATATTAGCTGTTTGAACCAATACTACTGTAGCACAAACTAAGTTTTTAAATGTAATGCGAGGAAAGCATTTTGAAAATAAAAATTGATTATTCCCAAAATCTTTCTTCCCCTGTACTCTTCAATTGCTAATCCTATGAAAGCATTCTCACTGCACGGTTCAGGCAGCCTGTTGAAATTTTGTGTGAAGTACAGCTGTAGTGCTAGTGAGGTACTCAACCTCACAAATTGTGAAATTTATTATTATAAGAATATTTTTTTTAATATGTAATTACAAGATGAAGGCAACTGGGAATGACAAATATAAAAGACACAAACACACGAAATGCAATATTCCGGTGGTGGAGCATGAGCAACAGAGATCAAATATAGAAGGGCAAATACTAGATCGAGCCAGAGGAAAGAAGATCTCCGGTTAAGAGGTGGTGTTGATAAAAATGGCTCGAGAAGCACGAATTAAAGAGACGTTCCATAATCCTGGCAGTAGGAATGCAAAATTGTAATTTAATATTGAAAAAGAATTAGCCTTAGGGCAAAGGAGAAGTGTTGTGTTGTATTCAGATTGACTAATGTTTGTAAAGAGGATGGTAAAAGATAAGTGCATAGTAATTGTTCTTATTTCCGTGTCTGTATCAAATTGTATTTTTCCAGAAACTAGCTGCTTGGGTCCCTAGCTTGGCACGTGAAGCCCACGTCTCTGCACTCGAGCAGATGTTCTGGTGTCTGAATGTAGTCCCAGTCACACTTGTCGTCATATTGGTCCTGCACCGTTCTAAGTCTGTTCAAAGTCTTCCATTTCTCCTACGGCAGATTCCACCCGGGGGACAGGTCTTCTTGAAGGTGTGGGAAGCACCTCTTCCCATTACGATACTCTTTTTTGTTCTTGAGTTTTGTCTAGTGCCCTGCCTCCTTTTAAGAAACTTCTCCGTAAGTGGAGCCGCGGTGGAGACATTGGGTGCTTTGGGTCAGACTCTTGTCTGAGCTTCTCTGTGGCCACTCTCCGGTGGTGCTATGCCTGCCAGTGTTGGAGTTGGTCTCGTGCACTCAATTACTAGCCAGACAGTCTCGTTGAGTGCCACGTCTACCTCTTTAGAATTAGTGGAGGCTTCCCATACCGGTGCGCAATATTCTGCGGCCAAAAAGCAGAGAGCCGTAGCTGTGGATCTTAAAACTTTGGGGTGTGCTCCCCACGCGAAGCCAGTAAGTTTGTGTAGTATATCATTTCTGGCACTTATTTTGCCTTTCAGCTCTTTGCAGTGAATGAGCCTCCTCAAAGATTGTTTCTAGAGCTTAATTTCTAGAGATCGGGCACACCCTGGACAATGCTTTATGTGGCCAATCCTTCAACCACCGGACTGTTTTTCTTCTGAGAAAATCGGTAACTGAAATCAAAATCAGTCCTTTTCAAGACCCTTCAAGACAACTTCCATTAACGTGGAAGGACTTAGTGAGGATAAGGAAATTTTGTTAGCTGTACATTGCAGAGAAAACAATGTGGCATCTTAGCCATGCGCGAAACACACCGAAGAGTTAAAGACAATAGACCCCACATTAAAAGAACGCTTTTAATCATTGAATGACGCCATGAAAAGTATGCCAGTGCGATCTTTGCAAATAGTAATTATTATTGTCAAAATGTAAAACTATTTGCATTGAAATATCTGGAATATATATGGGAAAAAAGGATAAATGAATAAACATAAAATGCCTTGCTTTTGCAGATGATCTAACAGTAATTTCACAAATTCGCAAAGAAGCCAAACATGCTGTTAAGAAGCTTCATGAGATAGCCATCAAAACTGGCCTCCAAATCTCTTATGAGAAAACACAATATATGGACTCCAAAAGCACAAACCTGAAGCTACTCGTGACCAAATATGACACTGTCAAACAAGTTAAACACTTTAAGTACTAAGGGAAAATTATTGGGAAAACTACAACTGAGAAAGAAACCCACAAAACCTGCGTTGAAAAACTACAAAAAGCACATACTATTAAATAGAATATTTACAATACAAAATCACTTTCCACCAAAGCCAAACTCCATCACTACCACACTGTCGTTCTTCGAGGAGCACTGTATACAATGGAGACATCATCATTAACGGTAAATGTCAAAGGAATCGAAAAAATAGACAGATACTGAGAAAAATATTTGCCCCAAGATAAAGATGGCATCTGGATGTGCAAAAGCTCAAAAACTGTATTCACTGACCGAACGATTCACCTCACTCGCACGGAAAAGACACACGAAATTCTACGGACATATAGTACAAATGGATGACTCACAACTGATCAAGAAAATTTTCCACATCGTCAATGGACCCCGACAAACCAAAGCACGTTGGTTTATAGAAACCCACAAGGACCTCACAGACCCACTGACAACTGTACACAGTATATATGGACAGTTAATCACTGCACATAAATTTGCCTCTAAGATCCCAACAGCAAAAAATCTGAAACTCAGAAATGCACGAGCTCAAGAGAGACGTCAAGCCCACAGCGAAAGGATGAGGGGATTTTGTGAAAATAAGAAGAACAGCAAAAAGAATTAAAAAGGACAATGCAAGTTAATGGTTCCATGCGTTCCTTAGTGGGCTAAATGATAAAGTAAAATAAAAAATAAACTATTTGTGTTGATATTTGAAAAAATAATTGATTTTATTTAAAAGATAATTTACTTACAGCCATGGTATTAAACCCAGTAACGGATACAGAGGATAAATAAAAATTCTACAGTACTGATCCGATACTGGAAATTGTAAAATATAATTGTGTTAATTTGTAAATGAGGAGGAAACCTTACACCCTGCTGAATGCACTACCAACCACACACTACTACCACGACACACTTCAGTAAGACAACTGGGTTTGGACTCTTGACCATGTCGATCATGATAGTCCAAATATGACTGACGGTTTAATAATTCTATTTTCATTAAACAGATCCACAAAAAGCTCTGTTACACAGTCACCAACCCCTTGCACAGTGAAAAGTAATTTGTTTTATTGTAGTTATTGTTCACAGAAAGGGTTAGACAGTTTTGTGAGAATGACAAGTTTCATTAAGTTTAATCCAGTGCAAGCACCTTAGAATTTGAGTAAATTCTAGTTTTCATAGCTACAGAGCAAAAGGGAGGGAGTAAGCTTCCCAGTAAACATTAAATTTTTCAGTTTGCTAATACAGGACATAAAAAAACCCGTTTCGTGCAGAAGCTGATACTGCAAGCCAACTCAGTAAATGGACCAATTTAAAAACAGTAAAGTCACTCAACATATAATACAAGTGCTAAATAAACATTGTATAATAGTAAAGAACCTTTAAACTAACCTGGAATAGTGTTATACATTATTATCCAACTTGTAAATAATAGATTTTGGTTACGTGATAATTCTACTAATTCTTAACACTTTTCTATACAGTAAGATAATTTTATAACAATAATAATTCAAAAGAAAGATAAATTCACTAATATTCCGTAGTTTAAGGCAGTAGAAATAACATAAATAAAATTTTAAACACTTCATTGAACACACTTTCACTTTCAACATTTTTAACCATAATATGTTTTCGATAATTTCTCGAACTAAAAAGTAGATTTCCTAAAAGAACAAAAAATCTAGTATAACATATTAAAATTTCAGATCATTACATGCAGTAGAACAGATATTAAACCAATTATTAAAATTATTTAGTCATAAGCCACACGTGGTAGTTTTCAGGATGTATTTGCAAGTAAACCAAGTTACTTCCGTAAATAAAACAACGAGGAAAACACGTAATTAAATTCAAAGAAAATTCAGACAACTTCAATTTTTCGATATAAACAAAACTTTAATAATAAGGAACTAGAAACCAAGTATCTGCTAAACAGATTTAAAGATGATTTATGACAGATTAATAACTTTGCTATTATACCACCGATCTTAATAAAATTTACACTTCTGGAATCAGGAATTAATGTTGAACACGATGACACTAATTTTATCACAATATTTTGTAATTCAGCAGGGTCACTTAAAAAGTGCTCAAATTAAGAAATAAATCGGGGAATCACTAATTAACTTTCAGAAACTTTTTACCAATGCACCTGAAAACTAAATTCATTTACAAGAAAGCTAATCATTTGAGAATTTTCACTATTTATAAACCTTAAAGGCCAGGCTACACATAGGTAGATTCTAAACATATTCTATAATTACACCTTTTTACACTATTTTTGGTGAGCATTAGAACACATAGATCATCCGGCTGAGGGTACAAAGCTAGCTGCTCAGACCGTCTGGCCGTCTTTATTGTTTCGTCTTTTATTCTGGGAACGTTGCGTATAGTAGACCTGTGCGAGCATTTGTCGGTTAGGCCAAGTAATAACCGGAAACCGTTAAGCCAAGCTAGGAGCGTGTGGCGGCCATGAAGATTTTTCTTACCAGAGTCGTGTATTAACGACTATAATGAACTCACAAATTTTCTAAAGGGGTCAGTCGGAAAATTCTCCTCTTCATAATCTACAATATTTTGGAAAAGTTTAGTTCGATTTGCCGATTTGACTGTAAATGCAAAATTTTAAAATGTGACTTTGAAAATAAACTTCAGATTTTTCTTCAAGTGAATTTTTATGTGTTTTGGTGGTAGACTGAAACCTTTCCTCGGCTTTTGGTCCAAATAAGCTTTGTGGTGGCCGTTAAGCTTTACAGTTGATACCCAGGTGGCAACATGGTCAATTTAAAATTATAGATACAAATTCAGAGAACATTTTTGTACAAGGTAAACATTTGGTTAAGGTGCCTAAGCCCAGTGTCAGCTTAGCCCCTTACAGCAGCTACTGACTAGCACACCGCCCACTACCAGTCGTATCACGACACTGTCATTAACAGTGGACTTTGATCTCGTTAAAGACTGCAGGGTGAAATTTTTAAACAGTTAATTCCCTTGATCCCATTTAACATATGTTCCCATACCTGCCAACTTTTATAATTGTTTTTGCGTAAAGACCCTGGACCACAAAAAGCGTAAAATCTACATTTAATTGAACGTGAACTAAACATATAAAATTTGTAAACAGATATTAAATTGAAATCCTATACACTTACTTCATATTATTTGTTCACAAATATAATCTTGAATACAAATGTTTTAAGTCAGTATTTTAACTTTGACACTGGTAAAAACTAACCAAAAGTGTTGATTTTGTCATTCTCTTCCTTACAAATTCGTAAAATAATACAGTTTAATTGTGCAACCGTGATATACAGCACCTTTCCGTAAATTTTATGGGAAAACCGTAAAAGTTAGCAGGTACATGTTGCACACTCATTCTCCTATGTATTTGCCAAATCCCCGCATCATTCTAATCAGAAATGGCGAGCTCACATCAAACAGATCACGGAGGCTTCTGTTCGCACACTTAATATGCACACCCGTTCAACTAGACTCTGTTCTAACAACATGGCCACTGCTCACTCGCTTCCAATACTCAGCACTTTTCTTCTTCGTGTGATCTTAACTAGCCAATCTCGAATTTCCTCGAACAATCTCCATTGCAAAGACTTTATGCTTTTCTTCCTCAGCCTTTTTGATCTGATATTACAATCCACTCAAAAAATACCACATTTTTATTTATTTACTAACTCTCCTGAAATTAATGCAAAATTACATGCCAAATTTTAAAACAACTTTGTAACAGCCCTCATACCTGAAATTTAAGTAGAATTGTATTTAATGAAGTATCTGTAGTGAACTAAAGTTTGCTTGAATATGATCTGGTATGTTTGTTTTGCAATTTCTTGTAAATCAGTGTATATAGACTTTGTTTTATGAAAGGAAATTATTTAAAGGCCATTTGATATGTTTAAGAACATAATTGTGCAAGAGAATTGCTTAAATGTTTGTAATTTCAAGTATAAATGCAAGTTACAATGTCTACAGGACAATTTTCTACAGTTTAAAATGATTTCTGTAAATAATTTTGTGTTTAAGTATCTTTAAGTTCAATTTCTGACCATATTGTAATGATGTTAAGTGATTATGTATTAATTCGGATTGTTTTTAATATGTTTAATTGTTTGAGTAATTGTTAAAGTTTGAGAAATATCTTGCGGAAGCTTTTGAAGTGTTTGGGAAATTTCGATAGAGCCTATATAAAGAAATCAGCAGGATAGTTAGTTAGTTTATACAGATTCACTTTGCAACTGCCAAGGACTGCGTTAGTAGTATCTCTGGATTGTATCTTTGCAATTAAACAATATCGCTGATGAGTTTTCTGGAAAATAAACAAATGTTAAACTGAACTTTATGGTGGACTACTTAATTACTGTATTAATTAAACCATCAAGCATCTGATAACTTGTATGTAGTAAAAATTTCACAATACACCATACTTTTCTGGTAGTTAATTTCTCAAAATCTTGCATATTGAGAATTACGTTACTCTTTAAGTAGTATCTTTTGTCTTAACTACCACCCGATTTTGTTACTACCTGGATCAAAATAGTTTACCCTCTTAGGCTTGACTAACTGAAGTTTCTGCGTCTCTGTTACAAACTGCAACCAGTATACAAAGGTCAAGACCAGACTGCTACAGGCCTTAGCTGATCAGACCACTACTGTAAACGTGCAACAGTCAACATTCCAATGATCTCCAATGAACAGAGTTTTTTCAGGGAATTAGACGTTTTTAATGAAAAAATACTTGACATTTATCACAAAAAGCCACAAATTTATTAACGCAACTTGACACATCCGAAAATATTTGAAAATTATTATTATTATTAGTTCAGTTGTGATGGAGCACACACACTAGTAATCTAATTACCACTTTTTATTTCGTAAAGCAAAATATTATAAATGCTTTTAATTTTTGTTCGTTATATACATTTTTTGCTTGTCGCGGCCTTCAATTTTGGTGAGTGACGAGTCATTTTCCTTATCCTTTCGTATTTAAATTATATTACATAATTTTAGTGTTAAATTCCTCCCCATCTCCGTTTGCAATTAACAAATTTTAGTTTTAAATTATTTAAGCATTTTTGATAAATAATTCATCACTACACTTGGTAATTTGTTGTAATTCCTGACACCCTTACCAGCAAAAGCAAATTTTTCCCACTCCATTACGCATGAAATCGAGCGTCAGCTTGTGGCCATGGTCGCCTTTCTCCTTCTATGCACTATTCCTAATTCTTTGACCAATATCCCTCCAAGCCCCATCACCAACATATGCTCTGTATATTCCCAGCACTCTCTTCACCCTCCTCCTTTCCTCCAATACAACTAACCAAATACAACTAACAATTTACATTATCTTCACTGAGCATGGTGAATGAGTGGTTAACGCTCTGGCCTTGCATTCCGAGGACGCCGGTTCAAATCCCTGTCTGGGCATCCAGATTTGGGTTTACCATGGTTCCCCAAATCACTCCAGGCAAATGCCATGATGTTTCCCTCAAAAAAGCTATGGCCGAATCCCTTCCCGTTCCTTATCCCCGGTCCCATCCCTGCCTGTAATGAACTTGACATTGATGAGGCATAAAAACATAAGTAAAAAGAGAAGAGAAAAATCATTATCTTCAGATAACTGGTGGTTTTTTATCTTGGGATAATGTTGAATTAAATTTAGCATTGAAAAGAGTATTTTTCACTAACAAATAAGCAAAACTGAAATGATATGGCGCCATGTAGTGACTGCGAGGACGAATGGAAAAATCCTTGATCATGAGCTAATCTGAAATTACCTGACTTAATTGCTAGTGTGATCTGGACTTAAAAGTCTCAAAAAACAGTCACAGTACTTTCCAAAACGAGAGAACACCCCACTCTAAAAGGCAGTTTTATGGTGTTGGTGAACATAATACTTCATCGAAAGTGTTAATTGCTTAATTAATTAGTGGAGTAATTAAGTCCTGGCATGAGCCACAAGACTATTTTTTTTTACAATCTTCACCTCTTCTTCATACATTCTTACAGTTAAAAGTAACTGATTCATAGTGAACTTATTCTTTGTTAATTGAAACTTGTGGGGAAATAGATATAGGTAATTACAAATCATAGTTTAAATACGAATTTCTTGATTAAAATGGGTAGTGGCAAGGTGAACTGTGGTAATAAGAACTTGTAACAACTATATATACCAGCTGATCAAACAAACTAATAATCATACCCCCCCGGTGACGGTGTATGTTGATAAATGAATGTCTGAGAATAGTCACTTGGCTACGACAATGCTTCAGTTTAGAGACTTGACAATCCAAAACGCCATCATTACAATACACCACAATCTACTGGTTAAAAATATTTAATCAAACTTTACCAAAATGACTTAAAATGAATAAAGAAATTAGTCAGATGCTTTTGAATACACTTAAAACACTGAATCGAAATATAATGAAATAAATCCCCCTGCTGATGCTATTGCACCATAAATTCTATTAAATGGAATGTAATTTAGCTTAAATTGATGCTAAGGCATGCTTGTTCACAGCAGTATCATCTAGGCTCTGATACCTAGGAACTGTTAGGGCTAGTCAGCATCACGCAAAACAAGAGATAAAACATAGGATCTAGACCGAGTGTGCTACATGATAATTCTGTTATAGATCTCAGTCAGATCCTATATTATGAAATTGTAACGTATATGTCCAGCAGACTAGGTGCACTGTGTGTGCGTGTATGTTATATTGACCTATATTCAGTAGTTACCTATCATGACATATGCTGCTGAAACATGGACAATGAAGAAGCAGAACATCAGCAGAGTACAAGCAAGCGAAATGAAGATTTTAAGCAGTAGAATGGGAGTTACTAAAATTGACAGAATAAGGAATGAAGTGATTAGACGCACCATAAAAGAGGAACCCCTACAGGAAAGGGTAGAGAGGACCAGACTGAGATGGTATGGGCAGGTAAAGAGAATGGAGGTTCAGAGAATCCCAAAAAAAATACACAAAATTAAGATGCACGGTAAATGACCAGAGGAAGACCAAGAGATGGATGGCTGGAAGAAGTGGAGGAGAGGAGAGGACTGGAACAAAGTGGAGACAGAGAGGTGGTGGGATGAAAGAAGCAAATGGAGAGGCTAAGCAGACCTGGCCAGAGGCTGGAAACGGTTGAGGATGAAGATGACGATGATTTGGTAGTTCAAATGGTTATATTCTTGGCTTATTCAAAACATATTAGTAAAATAATGATAGTGAAAATGTCATTAAACACTGAAAATAAAATAGGACAGGAAAAATTAACCCTTCACTTAACACAGATAAAGGCAGGAGGGCGAGACAAACACAAGAAAACACAAAGACACTACATGATATTTTGGTTTGCAACTTTAACCGTGTCGGAGGTGAGACATACAGTGGGGGAAGGAGCGTACACATCGGGACCTGCCGTATGATTGATATGATCAAGGCTGCAAAACAAAATATCGCGTTTACTTTTTCCTTGTGTTCGTCTGACCCTCCTCCCTTCATCTGTGGTAAGTGGAGGGTTATTTTTCGCTATCCTTCCCTGTTTCAGAAACATATTATTACTCCACGATTCACAGCACTTTCCCCAATTTGTAAAACTTTATGTGTAGGAAGAGATATACGAGATATGGCACGAGGCGTCCGTGGGCTGTCTTGCGGAACCATCCTCCTGGAACGATCCAGGGAAACATTAGAAAACCAAGATCAGGATGGCCGAAGCAGTTTCTTCAGGACCACTCCTGTCAGATTCTACGGTTTCTTGCTCGACGAATCCTTCCTATTTCATTCGCTAATCACTTTGGGGAAATTGATCAAACAAAAGAATCTGTTCTGGCCGTGATATCTCATTTTTTCTGTAATTCCTGGATATGAATGTCACTGGTAGCAGAATGTGTTTTCTTTGATCCTCTAGTAGCTCTGTCATGAAGTTTCTGATTATCTTCTGCTGAAAGCAGTGCCCACTTTCCAATCCAACTCCTTCAATATCACACTTATGTTTTCACTCCAGCTATTTATGCCTATTATGAACAGGACAGCTCTCTTTTGGACCTTCTCCAATGCCTCTATTAACCCTTTTTTAATGGGTCCCATACAGAACAATAATATTCTAAGTTAAGTCGCAGCAGTTTTGTTTGCAATCAAATTAAATTCCAGTGTGCACCGTTTTAAATTAAAATCCAGAAAATGTTTCCAAGTCTCTTCACAATATGTTAATTCCACAACAATTTATTATGAATTGTTATCTTTAGGCATTTAGTAGAAAGGATTGTACCATTAATTGCATATTAGGACCTAAATGGGTTCACCTTTTTACTTATGTGCATGACTTGGCACTTTTTTGCATTTAGCTCCAACTTCCAGATTTTACCCAAGATATTATTTTCACAGCATCGATTTGTAACAGAGTGTAATTGTTTATTTTATTTTTTTATTCTGTGATAAATAATAGCATCACTGGCTAATAGTCCTATCATCCCCTCCAGTACCTTACAAAAATCATTGGTGTATATTAGAAACGACAGTGTCCCGTACGCACTATCCTGTGGGATTGTGGGCCTCACTTGGCTTCATGATAAACCTTCACCACTGGGAATTACGCACTGTCTTCAACCCTTCAGCAAGTCAAGTACTCAGTCATCTATTTGTTTAGATATAGCTACGAAGTTTTGTAAGTAACCTAGTACAAGGCACAGCTTTAGTAAAAATCTAATAAAACTAAGTCAACGTGATATCTCCCGTCTATCGTATGGTAACAATCGTGAATTAAAAGTGAAAGTTGTGTTTTGTAATTTGAGGCTTTTCTGAATCCACTCTACCAAGGTATAACATCTTTCCTGTGTTGTGGGAGACGGGCAATGTCAAAGCACGGAAGTTCCTGTGGAAGGAAAGTAAATCAGAGACCATGTTGTGGTGAGACAGTGTGAAACCACACATATTATGTGTAAAGCTTAAAATCGTGACGAAGCATTGTCGAGGGCAGAGACGTGCGGAGCCAAATTAATTGTCGGAGTTAGTCTGCTATGAGCCGCCGAAGAGTTCGGTCGGGAGTAGGCCGCTACTGTAGTTTGCATTAAGTTGGTTGCTGCGCCTCGCGCTACGGTAGAGCAGAAGAAAGGTCAAGTTAGTCTGCAACGGGCCGCCGAAGAAGTCGGTCGCAAGTTGACTGCGCGCCCTTGTATTAAGTTGGCTGCGTGACACGAATTACTGTTGGAGCAGACGGAAAAGTAACTAAATGTTATTTGCAAGTAGTTAAATGAAAGTGCTTCGTGATGATTGACAAGCTGATAGGAGTTGTGACACAGTGTATTGACTAAGCAAACGAAACCGTGGTTCAGAACCTGCCATTTGAAGAGAGGAAGTGCCGTATCATCTTATCCGTGGTTAAAATGAATAAGTAGATATACTGGTGATGGTGGGTATGTACTTATGAATTGGTGAATAAATCTGAAGTGACTTTAAAGGCAGCCATATGAATTAGTAGAATTAGAACCTGCAATCAAGAAACAATCAAACCCAATTATTACCCCACCCAACCACATATGTATGCGATTGCTCGTCAGCAAGTGAGGGCAAGCACATTAAATCATTACAATGTTTTTATTTCATAACTTTCCTTGGTAATCTGTTCCAATCCCTGTCGCCCTTCCTACAAACGAGAATTTTCCCACTGTCTTCAGCCTGAAATCGAGTGCCAGCTTGAGGCCGTGGTAATCTTTTCCTTTCCATGTTCCTCTCTTTATTGTTCAACTAATATCTCTCTGAGTGGTCAAGGCACTCGCTTTCAGAAAGTTCCCTATACCGGCCCTGGGATCAAATCCCGGTGGGTTCAGATATTTTCAAGAGTTGTGTTTGATCATATCGGCTACACAGTTCATTCTGTGGTTTGGATCCCAAGTTAAACTGCAGGTCCCAGAGAAAAGGAACTGCCCATCATACTTCGCCTCATCGCCAATATGCGCCTTGTATGCTCCCATGACCCTCCTCACCATCCACCTATCTTCCAATAAATCTCATTGCAGCTCCTTTATCATATCAATTACTGATTGTGTTCTGCAGTAATTTCCAGAAACAAATCTAGCAGCCCTTTTTTGCACCCTCTCCAACTCCTGTATTTGATATTAAAAATGTGGGTCCCATACTACACTACCATATTCAAGCAATGGTCTGACCAAAGACTCATAGTCCAATTACCTCACTTCCCCTCATCACTCTCTGTAATAGATTTGAGAGCTTCTCACTTCTCCTGTCTATTCAACTGAATTATGACGGCAGTTGCAGAAGTACTCGACCTGATGTATAGATGGCAGTGGTTGTTTGAAGAGACTGATTACTATAGAAAGTACCAACCATATTGAGCTTAAGTGCTTGACGATGCTTTGTTGTTCAGTATTTATTTGATAGCCATGATTAGTGAATGCTCTCAATAAATTTGTAAAAATGGGGAAAAAACTGGTTATTGTTATGTAATAGGCCACTTTCATTTAAAAGGCCACAGCCCTGCCGATATCAAAGCAGAACTAGACTCTACTTTGGGAAAGTCTGCCCCTTCATTAACAAAAGTGGAATTTTGGGTGGCACAGTTTAAACGACGCCGTACAAGCTGACATCACAATTGTTGACCAAATGAGGTGACTATGACAGAACTGGCGGAAAGAATCCACAAAGCGTTATTGGATGGTTGTTGACTGAAAGTGTGAAAGCTAGCATACGTATGAGGCATTTCATAAAGTGCTGTACATTCCATACCGACTGAAAATTGAGACACGAGAAAGCTGCGCACAAGTGTGTTGCCGCGATTGTTCAAAACAAAACGAAAATAGTGTTGTGAGGATTTTTAAATTGAATGTTTGGCAAAGTTTCACAGCAATGGAGGCAAATTTTTGTGCCAATTCATAACTGTGCATCCCTGCATCCATCACTTCACAAATGAAACAAAAAACAATTGGAAGGAGAAAACAGATGAGCAAGGTCATGGCATCAGTTTTTTGGGATACACAAGGGATAATTTTCACTGATTATCTTTAGAAAGGAAAAATAATCAATGGTGTCTACTATGTGAAGTTATTCAAGCATTTGAGTGATGAATTCAAGGGAAAAAAAGCCACATTTAGTGGAAAGTTGAGTTTCATCAATGCAGTGCACCAGTTCACATTCTCCAAAATCAATGCACCCTAGTCGTCACATAGACAGGCCTTGGATTTATTTCTGTTTCTCATCATCATCCTCAACAGTTTCCAGCCTCTGGCCGGGTTTGCTTAGCCTCTCCATTTCCTTCTTTCTTCCCAACATCTCCCTGTCACCATGTTGTTCCAGTCCTCTCCTCTCCTCCACTCCTTTCAGCCATCCATCTTTTTTTTCTGTTTCTAAATTCCAAAAAATGGCTCAGTGGTAAAAAAGATTTGCCAACAATGAAGAGGTTGGAGTCTGTGGTTGATGACTGTTTTGAGGAGCTCAAGGATTCTCACTATGAAAAGGGTATCAAAACAATTGAACGTCACTCAGGAAAATTTATTGAGCTAAAAGGAGATTACATAGAGAAATAAAGAATTTTTTTCCAAATTTTTTGTGCTCCTTTGTTAGGTTGGGCACTTCTGGGACTATCGCATGCACCCTATGTAGACCACCTCCAGAATTTGGACACTGGAACAAGCAGTGAGCAACTACGAATGTCGGTCAGCGCATGGGACGTACCTGAATATGAGCCCGTCCTGAGCCATGGCGTAGACGATGCGGGGCATGGGGAACATGGAGCCGAACATGGACACGGTGAGCCCCGCGAGCGCGCCCACCGCCACGATGTACTTGCACTTGTACGCCCCCACCTGGCCGAACATCTCGACCAGTGCCGAGTCGGCGTCCACCTTGTCGTAAGGGACTGCAACGACAAGGGGACAACTCACGAGGGGGCCGAAGCAGGGGATATGTGAGGATCGACTGAAAAAGCAAAACTTTCATTAAAATAATTATGCTAAGGACAGAATTTGTGCCAGAAACCCGAGTTTTGTTAATATGGTTGAAGGAAATAAATTAGAAATATAAAGTTTAATGACTTTCAAAGTACACAAAAATTTTTTTGTTCTTCTTATGTCTTTAAACAAGCAATATATACATATATATAAACAATGAAATCTAAGGTGCTAAGCAACAAATAGGAATTAAATTAGGATAGGGAAATGAGCCACCACTTACCTTTAGATGATGGATGTGGGACGCAAACACACAGAAAACACAAAAACACAACTGATACATGACACAGAGGCAGACTCCCTCATCACCGACCACCCATAATGTTCTCCTGTTGACAAAGCACGTTTCCCAAAAATTTCTGTATCATGTGTGTTTTTGTCTATTCTGTGTGTTTGTGCCCCACATCCATCATTTGAAGATAAGTAGTGACGTATTTCCCTATCCTAATTACATATCTTATATCTTTAAACAATCAATTCTTATATATATATATTGGATCTCGGAAACGGATCTAATGATTTGGATGAAATTTCTTATGTTGATAACGTTTTGTTTTTTAAGATTATCTAAATAGCGTTCTTCCCTGCAAAAACCGAATATTACAATTTTTGCTCTTGGTATCTCGAAAATGGCTCTAATGCCATCTCGTAGACAATTCAGGTACCAGGAAACCTACTAATATTTTCTCTTTGGTTTCAAGGAACTCATATATTTAAACGAATATTTCTTGTATACTAGCTGACCTGTGGAAACACTAGCACTGCATGTTTAATTGCAAAACATCTAACAAGGAGATATTTAAAAATTGGCTTTCTCAGAAATGATACTTTACTTTACAAAAACATCTTTGAAAATAATATTAGCAGTTATAATGTAATCATCTCAAGGAAACCTAAAACAAAATCGTCTCAACCAAATTACTGGAACTTTGCCCAGTGAAGACTCAATTCAAGAAAATCCTGAACGATTATTCACGATATTTATTTAACTGACTGTAGTTCTTACGTAAGTAGGAAAGGAATATATTGAATGTATAACAAATGTGAAGTGGTCTGGCAGCTCAAATGTAATTAGTGGGGAAAAAAGTGCTTACTGCGCTAGCTCTCAAAAAATTCTGGCTACAATCCCGGATTCAAATTTTTAAGATTTGTATTTGACCATATGAACTATAGTAGGGGCGTTCTGTGGTTGAGATTCTATGTTAAATTGTAGGTCCCAGAGAAAAGAAACTGGCTGTCTTACCTCTGATACAATGGCTTAGTATGCTTCCGTCTGGAGGATCCAACTAACATTCTATGTACTTGCTCTATCCAATCTAATACTATTATATAAGTAACTCTTGTAAACAGATAAAATGGGGGCTGCACTACTTTCAGATCCTGTGCAAAATTAATGGTAACCTGTTGAAATTTCGTTTAATTGCTTCGTCAACTTGTGCCCTCTTCACGTTTTGCGCTCTTATGCAAATGGTAGTATTTATAGTCTCCTCGGGCCTCAAATTAGTAGAGCTAAAAAAAAAAGGGGGAGCTTGAGCCCCCTAGCCCCCCCTGGATCCGCCCCTGGTTGGGAGATCCATATGAGATGCATTGATAAAACACCAAAGACTCGGCGAAGATGGTCCCGTCCAGCTATTACTCAATAAACTGCTGGCCCATTTGTACACAGATTTAGAGAAACCTCAGTGCGTCTCTATTATCAAAAGTGTAGGCAAAAGTACATCTAGAAATGAAGTAGGTGGGGCACTGAAATCAAAATTCGCAGGGGGCCCTGAAATTCCTTAAGCTGGCGCTGGGTGTATATCTTAGCATGGACAGCAGAACGAGAGACGGTGTCCCCACAACGTGACACAATTTGGAACTGTTAACTTCCTCTTTTCCTTTTACTTATGGCTCTGTGCCTCATCAACATCAAGGTCATCAGATATGGAATGGAACAAATGACAAGGAATGGGAAGGAATTCAGCCACGGCTTTTTGAAGGAAGCATCCCGGCATTTGCCTGGAGTGATTTGGGGAAACTGCGGAAATCCCAAATCTGGATGCCCGGACGGGTGTTCGAACCAGTGTCCTCCCAAATGCCGTGCCAGATGTTACCCTACTCCCCTCCCTCTTGTCTTGTTCTCCTCATGAGACAGGTTCAGTGGTAGAATGGAACGGTGATGGCTTCCCCGTCAGATTATCCCGACTTTTTACGTAACTCGCAGCTGTATATATCCAATTCTAGCAATAAAATTCTGTATTCATGTAACAAGTCACATGTAATAGGGCTGTTGATATTTTAAAAAATATCGGATTTTCGATATATCGATATTTTAAAAAATATTTATATCGGGTTCGATATATCGAAGAAAAAGTATCGATATATCGACCCCATTATATAAAAACAATGTTACAAAAACAAATCATTTTAAAAAAGGGCGAAGTCTTGTGGCTATTTAGTGATGAAGAGTTATGAGATATTTTTCTGAATCAAGTTTTGATTTTCTAAAAACAAATAGTTTTTCATGACGTCACGGATAAAAAATTTTTTTAAAAAATTGTGATTTTGCCATTACACTACTACTTTACAAAAAGGAAAGGCAGAATGTTTATGATTTACTCGAAGACTTGTGAATCCAGAAAGAGCATCGAGGGAAATCTTGGCTTTTGTGAGTTTAAAAGCTCAATAATACAACATTGTAGAGGCATTATTTATGTTGATGTTCTATTATCAGAGTTTGCATAGTGACCAAGTCACTTTTTTTACAAGTATTGTTTTATGTGGAATTTAATTTCTTTTTGTAGGTTGATAGCTTATTCTGAGTCTTCTTACTTTTTTGGACCAAATGTTTGCACCTTAGCATAGATTGTGTATCCGAATTTATCAATATTCCTGCTTGCATCCAATTTCCATATCAAAATACTTTCCTCGACAACGCACGCTCATGTAAAACAATGGGCTGGAGTCCGATTCGTTCTGTGCGAGCTTCGCCGTGTCTGCATTGTTACCATCGGTGTAGGACTACCAATAACTTCCAAATTAAATGTAGTAACAAAGTAAAATTAATTGTGTTTTTTATGCTCCTGATCTTTGTGCAAAACTGAAATTCAAGGCATATAGCCTCATCAAGAAGAATGCAATTAACCTACAAATTTTCTCTAAGACATTTCAGCTTTTAGATTGGCATTGAAAAAAACACAGGAACTTTTCTTATACTGTGGGGATGAAACCAAGTATGTGTACCAAATTACCATTTTCTAGGACAACTGGATGTTGCGTAGAATTATGATGAGAGAACGTCATAGTTATTTAAAAGAGTTTCAGATCCAAAAAAAATTCCAAACTAAGGTGGTGAATGAAGTAAAATTTTGCACCAAAACTCATGTCAGAAACTTCATTGGACATACTTTTCAAGAGCATGAACTCATGTTTTTCCCGTTGTTTCTTCTACTATGAATGGAGAACTCCCTACATTAATTGAAAATTTCCCCTTCTTTGATATTGCTTCGCAAATGGATAACGCTTTACCATAATACAATTTTTTAAAAGCTGAGATTCTAGGTGGAATGCAGGATTTAGGGCGAGGGGTGGGGGCAAACGGAGGTACTTGCTCTGGGCGATAATATCATGTCCAACAATGCGTTTGGCAAACAGTTAAAGTGGCGACATCAATGCGTTTGGCCAACAATCAAGGAGGCGATTCTCGGGGTCAGGCTGGCAACAATGTTTGAAGAGGCGGCAATCTCAGTTTTTCCCCGGCTTGGAAAAATCCTAGAACCGCTACTGTCAAGGCAGTTCCCTTGGCGTTAATATTTTTAAATGCACCAATCTATGATAATAAGTTTTTAGCATAGCGCTTTGTAAAGGCAATCCAAAAGTGGTAGATTATTTTTTTCAATTTCTTATCTTAATAAATTCGTAAGTGATATAACAAAACTGGCTGTAACATAATTTTGGAGCTCAATTCTTCTGTTGGTATGGAACAAGAACCGTATCCAATTCGCGCGAAATATTTAACTGTGGAGTGCCAGATACAGGCTTATAATTTCCGGGACATTTCTGGGTCTAAAAAGTATTTTAGCGGTATGTTTAAAGAGTGAACAAAAATGCAAATTAATAAAAAATTCTATTTTAGGTAAATATGTTATCTAACGTATATATAGCACCTCTTTTAACTTTATTAATTAAACTATGGTAGAAAGTCAACATCAGGTATTATGAATCAAAAGGAAAAATACTAAACTTAAAACAAAAATCGACCACCTCGTTAGGAATTTTTTACTTTGGTACAAAATCAACACCGGGTATTATTAATCAAAATCTCAAAAATATTAAACCAAAACTGAACACTTCTGTTAGGCTCATTAATTAAAATTAGGCAGAAAATCAACATCAGGTTTTATCAACAAATAAAAAATTAGCATCTATCTTTTGCTAAATCAAAATCAACATCAATCCAAATAGATCTTAATCATCTACTTTTAAAACATTTAATACTAGATTTTGCCATTTTCATAAATATTTCTCCGTCACTGCTTTGCAAAACTGATAAAATTTCTCAGCAAGAGTCTTCAAAATTGATTGAGTTTGCAGTTCAGCTTTGATCGAATCCATGAACGTTCTGTTTCACTCTTATTTCATAAATTATTCAACGGACTAAAACTTGTCTCGTAAATGTCATTGCTTGTTGGAATCGACAAAACAAAACCAACTATTTTTTAAAAATATTCAAAATCATTAAAAACGCTTGTTCTAAAGAAATTGGCCCAGATTTTATCGTTTGGAAAGTCTTTTGGAAGGACCTGAAAAACACGATTCAGACATGTGAACTCTGTATAAAGGAAGTTAATGTTAACTGCATCTAGAATTTTCAAATTCCCAGAAAATTCAAAGAGTATTTTCCTGTCAGTTTCAATTCCTCTGATTTAAGGGACATTCCATCCTCCCGCTGCACGCATGGGATACTTGGCTCGGCCTCATGACCACCGTGGTGAACTGAGTTTGAGAAAAAAACTAGTATACGGAAATTCCGGGACAGTAACGCATAATTCCTGAACACGAGATCAGACACAAAATTCCGGGACATTCCAGGATTTTCCGGCCATCTGGCAACCCTACCCATACCTGGTACATTACGATTAGTTTCTTAATGCCAATACTTTTGCATTGATTGAAGACAAATTTTAAAAACTTTTCAAAATGTCCAGACAAGAATTCTAATGAATATTGAATGAGTTATTTTACCTTTGTTTTTTACTTCTCCACAAGCCCGCCGCTAGCTGTTTGAGCGCCCGCGTGCAATAGCGATTATGCCGCCCCCTGTCCAACTACAGCCAGTGGTGGATCTAGGAAATTTCCGAAACAGGTCAAAAAACTGTGAGATTTCCGGCCCCATTGTTGCCATCCCCAGTGTCGCCGCCGACCGCCCGTAGCAGCTGTTGAGCTAAAAAAACAGGAGGTCGCCCGCTAAATATATGTTGCTTTGCACTCCCGCTTACGGCGGCCATGCTTCTCCATGTGCTCGTATCGTTCATTGTTTCTTAAAATTCTATCTATGAAAATGTATTGCATGTGCAACACAGGTAATCGTTTTTCCTCCAATAATAACTTGGAATATTCTACCAGGAAAACGGAAAATAACCACTTATTTTTAAAAAATATCGGACTCCGATATCCAGATTTCAATATCGATATATCGATATATCGTCCTAAAAAATATCACTCATAAATATCGATATTTTTTAAAAAATATATCGATATATCGATATTTTATCAACAGCCCTAACATGTAATAGTATTTTTTTTTTTTTTTTTTTTTGCTGTAGTCAGTCTTTTGACTGGTTTGATGCAATCCTTCATCCTTTCCTATCTTGTGCTAACCTCTTACCCCTTACAAGCCACGTCCTCAATTATCTGCTTCATATATTCTAATCTCTGTCTTCCTCTACAGTTCTTACCTTCAACTGTTCCCTCCACTAACAAATTAACCAATCCAGCATGTCTCAAAATATGACCTACCAGCCTGTCTCTTCTTACTGTAAGCTTCTTCCACAAACTTCTTTCTTCACCCATCATTTCCAAAACTGGTTCATTTCCTACTTTGTCTGTCCACTTAATTTTCAGCACTCTTCTGTAGCACCACATTTCAGATGCTTCAAGTTTCTTTCTTTCTGGTATTCCTAAAGTCCATCTTTAGCTGCCATAAAGTGCTGTGCTCCACACATAGAGTTTTGAAAAGTTCTTTCTAATTCCTAGATCAATATTTGAAACTAAAAGGTTTCTGTTTATGATGTAATAGCTAGTAAGCTACAAAGATCAGAATTGAATAAAATATCCGTGTGAACTTTAGACTCACCGATGAGGGTGAGCATCATGGAGGAGGTGACGTAGGCGATGAGGATGACGACCAGGGACGACACTATGGCGAGCGGGATGGAGCGCCGAGGGTTCGTCGCCTCCTCGCCGGTCGTCGCGATGATGTCGAAGCCGATGAAGGCGTAGAAACACGTGGCGGCGCCCGTCAGCACCTGCAAATGTCCGAGTTTTAAACTCAGAAGATCCTTGTGAAAATTATACGAGTAAAATACAATGAGTAGTGATGTTGTCAGTAATAGGATGACAGAACAACCGCCTAATTTGTAGCATTTAATTATCTGTTTAGTCACGGCTGAAGTCTCGTCGCCCTGCCTGGAAGACTGCCGTCAGTCTAACATCTAACTCCTTCAGCCCTACAGATAGCTGGACAGAGGAATACACATCATCAACACCACAGAGCATAGTGCAAATTACCAATCCCTGCCCAAAACTACCAGGTTTTGACTTACCACGGTCAATAGTATTAGATGTGGCACAGGAAGATCTGCTTCACCTCTCCACACCTGGGGCTGGGCAGATTCTCCGTACTGTGACTGCGGTGAGGTTTCACATACTGTATCACACATTGTGCAGGATTGCCCACTGCGCACCTTTCCTGGAAACCTTGGAAATTTAAACCTGGCTACTCCGGAGCCGGCGGCCTGGTTGAAATGCCTCGATGTCATGTTACAGTGTTTACGGCTGGTGATCCTGTCATAGTGGGCCTTGTCCGCTCAACTATGTGTACATGAGCGCTGGGGGGGGGGGGTTTCAAGGGGGGTGGCACTTGCAACCCCCTGCTATGAAAGAAAATACACAGAAAAAGATTAAGAAAAAAAAATATCTTATTATTAAATTCACTGTTTGAATAATAGCTTAAGGTGCTTTGGTTGTCCAAATTTGTTCAAGATCTTTTAAATAAATTCAGTATCGTTAATTAATAAGTAATAAGTGTTATATACATATGAAAAACAGATGAATTTCCCTTAAAGTAATCCTGCCAGCGCCCATGTATGTATATTTGTGTATAATTATTTTAAAAGAATGTTGTGTACTGTATGATTGTCCCCAAGTATTATGTCATATAGCATCATATACTAAATAAAATCTGTTTAGTGTAATAGCTGCATAACAAAATACTAACAACATATTACAAAGTAATTAGGAAAAACGTTTGGACGCATAAAAAATAAATACCGGGTATGACAAAATGTTACTGATCTTAATGGAAAATGTCTAACCTGAACAAAATACACTCAGCATATCCATATCTCTGTGATATATGTTGCTGTGATCATGTCCAGTAGAAATGTTTCTGTCTTTTTCTTCTTATTATCATTGATGTGAGCTGCTGCTATCTAGTGGCTTCACTCTGCACTGTCTTGTATGTGCAACCTTCATAGTTATTACTTTTGACCTTTAAGGGTCAAATTCAAATTAAAAAAAAAAAAATAATTATGATGTGACCTAAGCAGAGACCATAATCTTCAAAATGATACCTAGTTTATCGATTTCGGTTAGGTATGAAGGCCTGTAGCTACAAAATCATCTTTTAGAAATAATATATATATATATATATATATGCTATTACCTTTGCAGATGACAGATATTGTTGTAATCACGCCTGGAATAAAGTCACCATGCTCCACCATGTTACTGTGCTCAATGAACCTGGAAGCACTCAGTAAAGCCACGACAGTTACAGACTACAACCCGGCACCACTTGACAATTTGGCGAATCCCGCACAAGTGCGCAATTCGTGCAATGCCACGAAGGTGTGCGTCAGTCTGCACTCTGTCACTGCTTTCCAGTTCGGGCCGGTTGCTTTTTTTTTTTTTTTTTTTCTTCTTTTTTTTTTTTTTTGTCTCTTCCGTTTCGTAATTAAATAGATTAACTTTTATGTATTTATAAGGACTCATGTATGTTTTTACTGCATGTATTTAATATAATTTTAATTATGTTGCCTATTTAATATGATTTTCTAACTATTAGAGTAATAAATTATAACATTCTTAAATATAAATGCGAACATCTTTAATCAACCAATTTCTCAAAATAATTAGGTAACAAAACAATGTTCTTAAAGTAATTTTGTTTGCATCCATATAATATTTAAAATTAATTTTCTAACATAATATAATTTCTGCTTGTTTGGGAGCACTAAAACAATTGCATATTCAGTTATTTTTTATGTTTCAAACTTCTTAATTGCTGCATATGCTGTTCTTTAAGAAGTAAACTGGAAGATGAAACAACCAATACTTTTTTCTTTCTGAAGATCTTACTTCCAATGCTCTGGGCTCACATTCGGAGGATGTGTGTTCGAATACCCGTCTAGGCATCCAGATCTGGATTTTCCATGGTTTTCCCCAAATCACTAAAGGCGAATTAATTACCAGTTGAAAGATAACGCCAATGCAACTGTTTAATTTATTTACTGCTGTGTCGTACGCATTTCACCTCTCATCATGTTATCATCAGCGACAAATCTGTGTTACAGTTTTTATATACAGTTTTATATACATTTTTATCCTATTATTACAAATTATGAGCATATTTTTATGTGATATTTTTATAGCTAATAGTTACTTATTGTGCGTTTTCATACGATACAGGCAAACCATGCTTTGTATAAAGAAACGGAGATGCGCAGCTGCATACCATATTAACAAATGTAAATAGTAAGTAACTATTAGCTATAAAAATATCACATAAAAATATGCTCATAATTTGTAATAATAGGATAAAAATTGTATATAAACTGTGTATAAAAAACTGTAACACAGATTTGTCACTGATGATGCCTCGATGAGAGGTGAAACGCGTACGACGCAGCAATAAATAAATTAAACAGTTGCATTGGCGTTATCTTCCAACTGTAATCGATTGAGCAACTATGGAAACATGGCCTGCAACAACATCGCAAATTATTTATTTTTCAATCTTGTTTCATGGATCCCTGCTGAGGAAGGACCTCTGGTACATGAACATGTCATGATTAATACACATACATACAATATGAGTCATAATCATAGTAAAAACATTATATGTTTCCAAAGACAAATAAAGAGAATAAAAATAAACATTAATTTTACAACTGAGTTTTGCAAAAGGCCTAATTGAATACAATTAATTATTTTGTTCAAATTCTTGAATGGAGTTGAAGGAGTTGCAATAAGATAATCTCTCAGTTTTTCTTTGAATATATCTTTATTATCTGCAAACTGTTTTATACTCTTGGGAAGTTTATTAAACAGATGTATTCCAGAATAATTAACTCCTCTTGGTACTAATGGCAGAGATGTTTGTGTTTTGTGCAAGTTATTTCTGTTTCTTGTATTGAAATTGTGTACCTGTGAATTAGATGTAAACAGTTTAAAATGTTTTATGACAAAGTACATGAGAGAATATATATACTGAGAAGTCATTGTAAGAATATTGAGTTTTTTAAAAAGTTGTCAGCAAGAAGTTCTTGGTTGTACCCTACACCTAATAGCTCTTCTCTGTGCTATGAAAACTTTTACTTTGTGAAGAGTTTCCGCAAAAAATTAAGCCATATGACATTACTGAATGGAATATGAGGAGTACACCTGTTTCGTTAATTCTAGATCTGCTGTTAGAGAAAGTGTTTGTATTGTAAAGGTGACACTACTTGACTTCCTCAGTAGCGAAGTGATATGTTCGTACCAACAGAGTTTCTCATCTATTTAAATACCAAGGAATTTTATACTCTTTGCTTCTAAGATTGTGTTATTTTTATAGCTTACTTGTAAATCTGGCTGTGTATAATTTTTTGTTTTAAACCTAAAATAA
>JARYHS010008074.1:4142568-4208630 GCA_031002005.1 Vandiemenella viatica
CATTTTAGTATTGGGACAACTTCGTCACCTTCCCCTTCCATACACCATATATACTATTTTATCAGTCATTCTTAGTTACCAAATTCCAAGAAGAAAATTCTTTCACAGAGTAAAATGGTTTCTGAAGCAGAAACTCTTTCAGTTTGGACTTAAAGTAGTTGAGTTTTTGTATATAACATTTAATTTCTGTTGGTAAGACATTGAATAAGGAAGCTCCAGTAAATGTTATCCCTTTCTGTGCAATTGACAGTGATTTGTAATCCTTGTGAATATTATATTTATTCCTAGTATTATGGCTATGTATGTCAACATTAAGATTGAAGTGTTCAGGATTTTCCACTGCAAATGATAGTACAGAGTATACATACTGTGCTGGCATTATATAGGAGTTCTTCAAAAGAGTGAACATTAAGGATCAAATACAAGTCAAGTTTGTAATTCAGGAAGTTCGACTCTATGACCTTTGAAACAATTAAATGATAGAGTGATTGTCCCTATCTGTGTTTAATAACTGCATCTGTTAATACTTGTGAGTTCTTTAAGCGCAATAGATTTTACTCACCCTGAGGGTGAAACACAGGTCAGGTTCGTATTTGTTCTGATCAGGTCCACCTGTCACCATCTTTGGCCCTAAAAACTGGAACTACACTAGACCCGTGACAACACGCAAAAAACAGTCACGGGCTTTCACTAGTATTATATAAATATAGACTATAAGGTCAAAGGAGTTTAGGATGCCCTAAGAGCAGGTAGAAGGCTGTAGATAATCTCTAATAGCAGAAGTAAATGTGACGATGATAATTTGGAGTTGTAGCGTGATTGTAAGCCTGGCCGAGGTGAGAGCTGTACTGACCTCCTAGTGACGCGACGCACCATCACCCTCTGGTGGTGAGAGGCGGCAGTGGCTGCCCCCAGGCCGGTGGGGGCGGCAGTGGCAGTGGCGGGGGCGGCACCGCCCCCCAGAGCCGCCCGCAGCTGGTCCGGCTGAAGCTGGTTACCGTACAGCACCTGGAAACCACGGAGTACCTGCTGGTAAGCTACAAGCAAAGGGTTACATACCTGACAGTTACAATGTTTCATGTGTGAAAACGACAGCTTGCTGTTATGTGCGGGAAATTTCAGTTTATTGGGTTTTTAAGTAAGGGAGCATTGATAAATTATGTCGCTCGGTGGAGGAGGGGGGGAGGGTGGTTGCTAGGAAGCTACGCTGGGCTTCGTAAGAAAAGGGGGGGGGGGATTCCCGAGCCAGGCCACGTAGATTTCCTTTAGTATTATTTGTTACAGTTAAAATGTGGTACAGATCACATAACAACATGTGGATATTTATTCCTGTCATTTAATTATCTCAATATGTAATTTACAATATTCTGACAAGAGAAAACAGTAGAAAATGTCTTCTCAAATCAATACATAAAAAGCTACGTGCTATGTGGAAAAAGGGGGGGAGAGGTAGAGGCAAAAGTCACATCTGTCTACGTGGGGGAGGGGGGGGGGGGTTTCACAGGAGGGCAAAGTGGAGCTACACAGTTCATAGACGCTCCGTAACTAATAGGTTATCATTTACGTAAAATCTTCTAGGGCTTTCCACAGAGGTAGCGCATCAATCTAGGGTGACGGTTCGAAGCCTGCCTCAGGTTCCATCTCAGTGCTGCCAATTCTATGGATTTATCCGTAGATCTACGGATTTTTATAAAAAAGTTAGGTTTTTCAGATTTTGTTAAAATATCTATGGATTTTTGCTACTTTTTATTATTTGTTGATTGTTCCTTATATTCGTGTTGAGTTAAACTTTCAGCGTATAGTGTTAATGCATTACAGAATTTACAATATATTGTAAATCATTTCCTTGCAACCACTCGCATGGAAATGAAATAAAGCTCATACTTTGTTTGATTACCGATTTTATAGATCTTAAAAAACCGTAATACATAACTATCGGCGCACTCTTTATGCATGGTGACATGCTCCTTGGCACGGTGTTTTAACATTTCCTGTTATAGAACTAAATTTAATATATGGTCTCCAAAAAAAATAGAGTAGACACAGCAGCAGCAGCTAGCAGCAGCAGTGATGAAAGTGACGCCATGTTCAGAGATATTTCTTCATTTCAATGTAGAATATCAGTTTCTATTTGAAATGTTAAAGGCCTGGATATAAAAAGTATTCTTACTTTTGACTCGTTCTTCAATAATTATTGTTTCAGTCTTTCAGTTAGCGAGTCTCCGGATTTTTGTATCCAATCTACAGAAATTTTAGTGGCCATCTACGGATATTCAAAGCCAAGTGGATGGCAGCACTGGTTAATCTTCCGGCAAAGATGGAATCTGAGGCAGGCTTCGAAACGTCGTCCTACATTGACGCGCTACCTCTGTGGGAAGCCCTAGAAGATATTACGCAACTGACTCACTGAGAAAACTTACACTCGTTCAGGTTATCATTTGTCGGTAATATTATTTATTTGCTAATAAGAGTATTTAGTATAGACTATTGGATCAACGTGAACAAATCTTTTCTAATTTAATTCCCTGTCCTCATTTTTAGTCTATTTTCTATACAGCTTTCATTTTTTTATTACAATACTTGTTAGCAGAATAATGGATGTTCCAACTGGTTCTCTACAGAGCCGTAAAAGGATGGCAGCTAACCGTTTTCCATACAGTGGTTACGGGAAACATGAAACTTGTAATTGTAGGCTTTTGCGACCGGAGTGGTAAGTCTCTCGGGTCTCGTTCTCAGGCAGAACTGCCAGACGAAGACAGCAGTATGACGGTCAAATTGTCAGCTTTACACACGACGACATCACGTCACCCGGTCAGCTGTTAAACCTGTTTACAATTCATTACTTTCACGGCTGCACCAGACTCGATCGCCAGGGCAATCTATTTTCTTTCAGTGTATCACACATCACTGTATAACATATGAGGCAGGTTCAAAAAATAAGGTCTCCCATTATTATTATTATTCCAAATAACCCATTTGGAGGGTATGATAAATCAACTTTGGCTATATTTCTATGTATTTAATTTTCTTTGCTTCCAAACTTCCTTCATTCTTTGAGAGTGTGGTTCCTTTTGTTCCTGGGTCCATTTCCTTCCCTTGATATATTTCTGTCTCTCCTGAAAACCTGCCTTGTGAATTACTTCTCTAAAAAGTGTTCTGCTGTCTATTATATCTGCTTTCACTTCAGCATTTTTCATATCCTTTTCAGTTTCAGTGAACCATGTGGGTTTGGATTTGGATTTGTTCAGTAGGAAGAAGATCTGTTTTGTTAGTCTATTACTATCCATTCTGTATATGTGTCCGTAAAATATCAGTCTTCTTTTCCTCATTATAAATGTTAATTTTTCTATTTTCGAAAATAGCTCTCGGTTTGGTCTTAATTTGTATTCAGCATAACTATTAGGTTTGGGTCCCAGTATTTTTCTCAAGATTCTTCTTTCTACCTTTTACAGTTTTTCAAGATCCCCATATCTTGTTAGCTTAAGCGTTTCTGCCGAATACAGCGTTTCTGGTCTAACCACTGCTTTATAGTGCCTTAGTTTTGTGTTACATGATAAGGATTTTTTGTTATATACGTTCTTTGTCATATGAAATGCTCTTTCCATTTTATGTATTCTAGTTTCTACTGCAGTCTTTTCTTTTGTGTCACTTGTTATCCATTCTCCTAAATATTTAAAACAATTTGTTTTAGCTATTGTTCCATTGTGAAGTTTAAGATTTTGAGGAGCATCATTGATGTTTATCATGAACTGTGTTTTTTCATAAGATATATGTAATATAAGGTCTCCTATTTTATTTTAATATGCAAAATCACATTTATTCACAACTTGAGATACATCACTGGAAAGCTTGAGGTTTTAGTTATTTTCCTACGTAATCGCCTTCCTGTTCGACGACCTTCTGCAAACGCGCCACGAGCTTTTTGATCCTGTCGTCAAACCGGTCTCCCGCCGCGTCGCGAAGAAATCGAGTATCTGCGACGAGTACTTCCTCGTCTGACTGCCACTCCCAGCTTGCCAGGTGTTTTTTAAGCGTAGGAAACATGTAATAGCAGCTTGGGGTTATGTCTGGGCTATAAGGGGGGTGAGAGGTGATCAAAGAGATCTCAACCGAATTGTTCGACGAGGGAGGTCGTTTGGTGTGACACATGGAGGCACATCATGCACGTGATGGAAAGACACTCCCTTCTTGAGCATTCTTATTCTCGATAGCCCACCGAAGTTTCGCAGTAGTGGTCCAAGTTTATTGTTGTTCCTTTTGGCACGAAATCCCCCTTTCAGTCCCAAAAAACAGTATCTGTGACCTTACTGGCAGACTTCTCTGTCTTGAACAATTTGGGCTTTGGCGAAACTGAATGACACCATTGTTTGGACCGTTTCTTCATTTCAGGATTGTAATGATGCACCCAGCTCATCAATGTTGGTCAGCGTTTCATCAGACACGCTCGGTCTTCAAGACCGCTATTACTGTGGCCGGCAGAAAATTCCCAGCACCAGTTCCGCATGTTTTTAATGTCCACACTCTTTCCTCCGTATGCTTCCACTAAGTGACGATGACTTTATATCGCTGTAACGTTTTTCGCATTAAAATATCGGATCACTGAGTGCAGTTCACACCTGGCGGGTGAGGTAAGCGGCAGCTCTATCGCGAACAGCCGCCAAGTGGCGACCGACTGTCCGATCGAGCTCGGTCTAATACCGTTCGGTGGAGGGACAACCGAGGAACACAGATATCACTCAGTACTGTTCGTTTTGATGTGACGTCGTTCGAGACTTTGAGTCACCCTCATAATAGGATGACGTCCCATGCTTTGTGAAAGGCCACTGACATAACTAGAGTGCACTCCAACAGTAGTGTCGAGGTCACAGAACAGCACAGTAAACAATAAGTCCTCACATGCACACCTCTATACATCAAATACTTCTCATGACTAAAGAAAAAAGAAACTGAAACTTTCAGAATAATATTTTTTTTATTAATTAGAAATTTTATTGTCTTTAATAGTGATGAAGCTTATGCCCCATTGGCAATGTTGGTCTACAGCATCACAAAAATATTTTACTTTAAATTTATTAAGTAAATTTTTTAGCACTTTATTGCCTTTTCTAACTCTCTTCCCTGGAACTCAAAGTTCTTTCAAAGTCTCTTACATCTGAAATTGAGTTCCATCTTAGAGTCCATGCACCACTTCAACAAATATCACACCTTGTACGCTCCCATGACCCTCTTCACCCTCCTCCTGTCTTCCAATGAATCCCATTCCAGCTCTTTTATCATATATCTTACTGATTGTGTTCTGCGGTAATTTCCAGAAACAAATCTAGCATCCTCGTTTTGCACCCTCTTCAACTCCTGTATTTGATACCCATAATGTGGGTCCCATACTACACTACCATACCCAAGCAGTTGTGAGTTACACAACCTCACATTTTGTGATTTTTGACATCAATAAAGCTATTTTTTTATTTAATAATTGTAATTATATATACCAATTCTGTATTTTTAAGTTCCAAGGTCAAAGTATGTCAAGATGAATATAATGAGATCTCTGGAAAATAAAGAACAGTCGATATGGAGTTGAAGAAAAGATTTGAAAGGAAGAAGACGAGTTGGTTTTGGGAAATAACATGTTTTAAGAGAAGAGATGAAACAGAATGGCTCGATGGAGAAGCCACAAGAATCCCGGCGGAATGAAGACGAGGAAAATATTAGCCTGAGGGAAGAGGGTTTAGGGTTTGATAAAGATAATGGAATACGACTTTGGAAATGATAATAGTTTGTTCAATGGAAAATAGAAGTTGTGAGATAAGTAAAAAGTATTTTATTTGATATTGAGATTGAAATATAGATATAGACAAAGGAGTTGATTTAAAGTTTGTATGGCAAAAATTTGATTAGTAATAATTTGATTTACAGCATGAGTATCGAAATAAAACCAGCAATGGACAATGAGGTATTAAGGAAATCCTTATGTACTGGTCTGGTGCAGGAAATATAAGCAAAAGTATTATTTTAAAAGTATGATAAAGTAACACTCACATGTGTTCTCTACGAAATAAGGGAACTAAACAAGTGGTAGGTTACACAGTGCTATGACCAAAGTTGTGTAATCCAATTCCCTCACATCTGTGGTACATTGTGATGATACAATAGTATCACTGGTAATATCGATAGTGGTAAACGGGAGAGGATCATCGCAGGTAAAGAGAGAGAGTCGTGCATTGGTTGGCGAAGAGTATGGCCGCTTTATATGGTGAGAGTCTGTTGCTAGCTGCCGAACTGTTTAGGTGTTTACACACTCGGTTCTGAAGTATGCCGAAAATACGGTACTTGTGTGTGCAGCAGTGATTACGCAAGAGCAGAACAACGTAACTGTTATCGGTGCTACGCCAAAATGTTTGTGTAAAGACTGTGATGTGAGAAGAACTGTGTTTTCAATTAGTGTAATTCGGCGGATACATGTTCGCCTGAACATTTTCTAATTTCGAACGACGCAACCTTCAGAACACGGTCAAATTAGGTTATTGATCACTGGTGGTTCACCTTTGGGGGGTTGCATCAGTTTTGGTGTTATTAAAAGAGTGTAGTGTGTTGATATCTGCACGTTGTTGTCACTGCTTTTTGTGTGAGCCAACGACCTTTTCCCACAATGAGCTGAGTAGTTCAGCAGAACTGGTAGACCGCTTGTGTATTTGTATGTTATGGCCCGTGAACAGCGACGGGGGGACTGCATTTCAATTTAATCACACCAAGGGAAGACTATAAAACAAACCACCAATCAGTGCCAAAATATGTATGTCTTATTATTTAAAAACAATTATCTTATTTAAATCCTTACAATCTCTTCTCATAACTCTTTGTGACAAATGACGGATTTTGAAACCTTTTCCTAAATCCTGTCCAATTGAGTCTAATATCAAATGTCAATATATTTACACAGCACATCTTCAACAAGCAAGTCCTTCCCCACTGTAATTACAAAACATCTTCAGTTTCTTACCTGCGTACCTAATAAACTCTGAAGGGGATGGAATAATTAAATTGCGATGGAGCGCACGCTCCGGTGCCAGTTTCCCTACACACCTATCTTTCACTTTTTATTAACCGCTTACTTTTCCCCTCTCTGAATCTTAATCTGAAATTCTTTCAGTATTTTTGTTTAATTATTCTATAACTCGGTTACTAGTTTATTCCAATCCTTGACTATCTTACAGCCACATCTATACTCTGCAGTTCATGGATACTGTCGGTGGCAGAAGGTATTTTGCACTGGAACTAATTCCGTGTGTGTAACGATACCGTAGTATCACTGAACTATCGATTCAAACGTGACGGGTATAGGCTCATTGAAAGCGAGAATATGGAGAGCGTCCACTCTGAGTTTAAGTGAGGTGATTGTGCGTGTCCGCAGAAGTGTCAGATAAGTGCCAAAAGTACAGGGTGTTTCAAAAAGAATCATCTGATTTGGCACGTCTATATTTCTGAAACTAATAAATACAGGGTGGTTCAAAATGATTGTCAAGGTTTCAAAAAATTCCTACACTTATCACAATTGAGATATGAATTTGAATCTTATTTTGATGTGTAAAGAAACTCAAGTTTTTTTACATCCATTACAAATGTTTGAAATGTGCGCCCTGAATCACACATCTATGCAATAGTCCATTTCATCCCACACATGATGAAGCATGTCATCAGAAATGTTTAGAAAGGCTGCCCTGATTCATTCTCTCAGTTGTGGGATAGTCGCAGGTAGAGGAGGAAGATAAACTTGATCCTTGACGTAACCCCACAAAAAAAAAATCACATGGGGTTAAATCAGGTGAACGAGGTGGCCAAGCTGTGAGCATTTGGTCGGCTCCAGGTCCTATCCATCGTTGTAGCAATTGTTCGTTGAGAAATGTTGTGACCTCCCAACGGAAATGAGGTGGATCACGATCTTGTTGGAATATGAAATCATCCGCCTCTTTCAGCTGAGGCAGCAACCATTCAGAGACCATATCGAGGTAAGTTAATCCTGTTACTGTCTGTTGATTGAAGAAGAACACTTTCACCTTGGAAACAGCAGCAAACACACACACTTTTGGAGAATCACACTGGTGTTCAATAAACTGTGCATACCCCCTCCGAATGGAATTGTCTGAGGTGCATCCTACATAATTTTTTTTTGAAAGTGCCATTGGACAACGGTAACTGACTGACTGACACACGTGAAAATCTAGAGTGGAAAAGGCCTTCTCTATAGCATTAGCTGGCATATTTCAAACACTGACATCTGGCAAAACAAAAGGTAACTACAAGATTAGTGGCTGCTACAAAACAAAACTTTGAGAGTTTCTCTATTCATCCATGTAAAGATAATACTTGTATGTTTAGTACACAGCCAGTAAAAATTCATGAAACCCTGACAATCATTTTGAATCACCCTGTATATAGAATGATTTTTGTTTTTTCATTAATAGGAAATACAAAAAGTTTTTTTATACCCTTTCTTAGGTGTTCAATATGCCCCCCTCGAGATGCACGGTATTCAAATTCTTGACACACTGCAGCTGTGGAGCCTGTCTCGAGTGGCAGCTTCCACAGCTGCTGTTACGCGACGTCTCAGTTCACTCACTGTTGTTGGTAATGGAGACACATAAACAGAGCCCTTTATAAGCCCCCACAAGAAATAGTCACATACAGTCAGGTCCGGTGCCTTGGAGGCCAGTGATGTAAGGCTGAATCTTTAGGTCCATCATTCAGGAATTATTTGATTTAAAAATTCCTGTACTTCCAGATGCCAGTGTGGCTGTGCCCCATCCTGCCGGTAAATGAAGTCGTTCAGATCAGTTTCCAACTGTGGGAAGAGAAAGTTCTAAGCATATCGAGACATGTGCTTCCTGTAACACTCAGGGGCAGTCCGGCGATTTGCCTTTACACAAACAACGTGTTACTCAGAATTGTTCACGTCATCATCTAATGCTGTGTGCTGTAGGAGAATCCATACCGTACATAGTACGAAAGCCGCACTCGACAGTTGTCACTGAGCCGCACTGCGCAAAACGTAGAAAACAAAACCCTTTCTGTTATCTCGACGCCATTTTTACTGGAACTGAAGTGGGCGCACACTGCTGCTACCTAGTGAGAACCGTGTAAACCTCGAGAGTTTGCTGTTTCCAACAGTAAGTTGTTCACGCACATATCTCAAATAACATAATAGTAATGATTTTTTTAAAAAAAATCAGAGGATTCTTTTTAATGCAACCTGTACTTTGTAATGAGTATACAGTGACTGTAGTCATGCGAGAAGTGAACTATGCTACTGCTGGAACGGTCTACACATGTAAAGGTGTGACTGTATCGACAGCGACACAGCGTGCGCATGCTGAAACGGTGCTTCCCAATCCTGAACTTAGTGAAGGAGTCTACTCAACTAACCTCATACTAAACAGTGTACGAAAACATCAACATCAGTGATAAAAGTGTGAACTCTAAAAGCTCCTACTGACTGCTGTTGTTTTGTGATGCTATGCTAGTAACTTTCCAGAACCATGAAGGTTCAAAGTACTTTCTGTGTGGTATTACGACTTATTTACACATTTTCACGGCCCGCGTACAGCGACAAAAACGAACTTACGCTTCGTGAAATATTAAGCGTTTTGTCAAAGACTGAAATCAAATCAACCATCAATAATCATCAATATTAAATATACCCAACATAATTACATCTTTACAGTAGCTCAATATTTCTGGAAGGGATTCTGGGAAATTATGAAGTTAATTCCGGTCAGATTGTTGCTGGTCAAAAGGGTGTCTCAAATGACAATGGGAGGTATACTGCGACTTTCAGCACTTCAGTGCATTGTTGTACTAATGTCAGGTCACGGATGGCCAACCCCTGGCCCACCGTACGTCAGCAAGTGTCCACGAAGCTGAATCAGTGTATATGTAAACTTTAATTTCCAATCGTCAGTTCAAACAGTACAGCGCTCAGTTAAACTGATTTGAAATCTATATCGTCACTCACTTGATCTAGTGAGAATGGACAGTCGACACGAATCACTGATGTTCGTTTGGATACCTATTTGTGAGTAGTTACCATTCGACGACAACACTGATGTTCTTAGTTCTGCCAAACAAACTCAAAAGTTGCATTAAAATAACTGTAGTTTTAATATTTTATTAAATATTTATGTTTCATGTATAGTGTTTTTTCCTTCATAAAACTATTTAATTATTTTTTCAAGAAAACAGAATGTACAACCCAATGGGATATTGTATATCTAAAATTAGGCCCAGCTGCTGAAAAGGTTGGTGATCACTGGTAAGTGTAAGCACCTTAGAATTTTGGCAAATTCTAGTTTCCCTAGTGGTAAAATATTCTATAGATCGATCGTAAAGTTGCTTATGCTGTAGAAATTTCAAGAAGAGTAGTTGTCAACTTTAAGGAATTTCCCTGTAATCTTTCACACAGTGACAATTCGCCATAAAAAATCATTTTAAAGTCTATTTATCATATCAGGAAACGTTTATTTTAAGAGATATTCCGGTTTGTTCACGTTTTGAAACACGCGATCATAAAAGTAAAATTCTAAGATTTGAAATATCTTTAAATTGAGTAAAGCGACAGCTGATCTTTTATCACACAGCTATAGTCAGCATTGTCCCCGATATTTTGGTAGTAAAATTAAATAATTTGGGAAAATTTAATTGGCAGTTTTAATTAAGAGAAAAAAATGAACTTTTTAATTAAAAGGAATATTAATTTGAAATTTATATCAGTAGATAGCCCAAATTAAGACGATTACGAATATATAATGGTCTCCGTAAAAAGTTTAAGCATTTGTCTGGTAATTAAGTTTTGGAAAATTGATTGTCGCGGATTGTTGATGAAGCGCGTAAAAATTCTGCCAACTTGGTCATGTGATGACTTCAAGTTTAAGATTATAGAAACCCTTTTGAATGACAAATTAAATTAAAACATGACAATAGAAAGTCCCTGTAAAAATTTCAAGTTAAACTATTTTGTACTTTTGGAGATATTAATTAAAGAAATATTTGCCAAGGTCATATGCTCTGAGGAGCGTATAAAAGATCGTGCAGTAAGCTCACGTTGTCGTACGCCGGAAAGTAATCGCGCAACTCCGCGCATGGTTTTCTAAGTGATGTTCAAAGAAGTAACTTTGTAATATGTAGTCTTTCTTTCGGTGTCGTCTTTCCTTTACTCCGGGAGCGTTATGTGAAGTTAATCTGCGCAAGTTCGTTTCGGAGCGGGAAGGAGGCGGTTAGCAACGTACACTCACTGTCGGCCATGTTGGGTGTCACGGTAACAGTCTGCAATGGTAATGTCCATTAAGGACTTTTAAATTTCAAAAGGGGTTTAGGCGGTAATTTCTCTCCACAACCTGCAATTTTCTGGAAACGAGTGTTCGATAGCCTACTCAACTGTATAACGCTAATTTTGAAGATGTGACTTGTTAAATAAACTCTAAAATTTTATCAAAGTGAACTTTTTTGTGATTTCATAGTAAACTGTTTTAACCTTTTCTAAGTTTGTGGTTTGAACAAATTTGGTGGCGACCATTAAGCACTTTAGTTGAGTTTCTAAGTAGGCAACATGGTCATCTAAAATTATTAAAGTCAGTCAGAACATTTTCGTCAGAGAACTTTTCATTTTAAGTGAACTGCTGGATAAGGCACTAAAGCGATACTAACACCCCGGTAGCAGCGTAGGGTCTTACATAAGGAAGCAATCTATAAAACCGACTTTGTGTCAATTTTGATATATGGATCAGAAAGCTGGGTGACAAAGGAGAGGGACGAAGGGAGAGTACAAGCTATGGAAATAATATGTCAGGCGAGTAGAAAAGAAGGGATGGAATGAGTTAATCCCAGAATGAAATTACCAACAGGGTAAAAAAAAGGAGACCATTTCTATTATCAAGTTAGACACCTTCTCTGGGACGAACATATTGAATTTACAGCCAATGTATGACCATACTTCCTGCCGATTACCACGTACAGCCTGAAAGTATATACCACTACCAACAGATTCCAGGTGGTCAAGCCTGAGACCAATGATACAGAAAACCGTAAGAGAATGAAGTGATCCGTAAACAGATCCCAGTCAATGAAACCCTTCAATAAAAAATTGTTGAAGTAAGATTGTGATGGCTGGAACATGTCAAGTGGAGGGATGCAACTAGAACAGTGAGGATATGGCTGGAACATGTCAAGTGGAGGGACCCAACAAGAACAGCGAGGATATGGCTGGAACATGTCAAGTGGAGGGATGCAACAAGAACAGCGAGGAAATGGCTGGAAAAAGAACTGAAGGGTAAAAGACCAAGAGGCCGGCCCAGGAGGAGATGTACTGATATCGTGAAACTGGACCTACGGCAGAGAGGTGCATCATGTTCTAGAGTCCAAGAAGAGGAAACAGACAAAGGGGGTGAGCACTCTTAGACCGCAAGCAGCAAAATGGAGACAGAGATGAAGATGATAATGATTTCTGTGTATATATTCATCTAGTTTATTTTTAAGAGTGTTAAAGGCTAGGCATCGAGTAAAAATGAGCCACAAAAGAGTCAGGAAATATCAGAATAGAAGAATGGGAGTAACGAGAAGAGACAGAATAAGGAATGAGATAATGAGGGAGGTGATGGAGGAGGAACAACTACAAGAAATAATAGAGGAATCAAGGTTACAGTGGTATGGTCGTGGAAGGAGAATAGAAGAGGAGAAGATACCAAGGCAGAGGCCCGGAGAAAGACCGAGAGACAGATGGGTGAAAGGTGTTAAAAATGTGTGCAAGAAAGAGGAGGAAATTGTGTGACAGTGGAAGAAGAGAGATGGTGGCTGGACAGACTCGAGAGGCTTTTGTTACCAGCAGACCCAGTCACTGGTTGGAAGCTGCTCAAGATGAAGAGGAAAAAGAATATTGGATGGGAGACGCGAGTGCAACATGATATCGAGTGGATCAAGCCAAATGAGGGTCTACCACCTAGGTCCAAATGAACTTGGCCCAAATGGAAGTCACTAAATAGGCTTCAACTTGGAATTGGCCATTCCAAAGATACTCTTGCCACACGGGAATACCTGGGAGAACAGCCAGATATCACATGTTCGTGCAGGGAGAGACAAACCATGGTACATCTATAAATTGGAATAAATGTATCCCAATTTGACCTCCAATCAGCTACTGACAAAGCCATCGCATTGGAGGAAACAATACCTGATATCTGACGCCGTCAGGGACGGGGCGTGGCGGACTCACCTGGCCGTTGCTGAGGTTGTCCTTGGTGGGGGACCCCCGCAGGGGCGTCCGCAGCGACTGGGGCAGCAGCTCCACCAGGTTGGTGGAGTGGGGCTGGTAGCGCAGGACTCACCTGGCCGTTGCTGAGGTTGTCCTTGGTGGGCGACCCCCGCAGGGGCGTCCGCAGCGACTGGGGCAGCAGCTCCACCAGGTTGGTGGAGTGCGGCTGGTAGCGCAGGACTCACCTGGCCGTTGCTGAGGTTGTCCTTGGTGGGGGACCCCCGCAGGGGCGTCCGCAGCGACTGGGGCAGCAGCTCCACCAGGTTGGTGGAGTGGGGCTGGTAGCGCAGGATGAGCACGCACGTCGACACCAGGGTGTACGCCAGCAGGGTGCCTGCGAACACACGTCGCGTCACTCGACGCCACGTGGGGGAGCGGGCCGCGGGACGTGCCGCCGACGAGACTCACCGATCGACATCATCTCGACGAGCACCTCCAGCTGGATGAGTAGCGCCGCCAGCGCCGCCGCCAGCCCAGACGTGAACGTCGCCACCGCAGGCGTCCCGGTGGCAGGCCACACCCGCGACAGCATCCTGTGGGACGGAGCACGCCCCGTGAGGATTAAGACTTTCCTTTGCTGAAATATAGTCTTCGCAGGTCCTCCACCAGATAGAAGTAATGAAGGCAAGCTTTTGGCAGCTAGCTCTGCCGAAATCATGCGGTACATTACTACATCTATGACGACCGGAGCTGTACTGGCGTCATCTATGCCACTAGTGGTTCAGATTGGTCGGCATACTGAGCTGTTGCCCTTCTGACTTCTGCTGTGTCCCGATCGGGTGACTGACCAATCGGTTGCGGATAGGGTCTGGATTACACGAGCCCTTTCAATTCTACTTATCTGTGATTCTTCACCTCCAGAATCTACTGTAGACCAGGTTGTGGCAAATGTGGTTGTCTCAGAATGGAGCGAGCTGGTTTCCATGTGTCACTGAGCCACAGCCCCATGTCCCTGTTAACATTATTATCGTTCAGTGTTCTATCAATTCTATCCAGTGGAGAATGTGTGAAAACTACATTTCAATGCACACCCTGTCACTCTCCAGGGTTCTACAAAGAAAAAAGACTTAGTTGTCTCAAACTATAGAACAACTCAGGTCAGGGCAACGGTCAAAACTACTATAGAGCTAAACAGTATATCAGATATAAAGATGAGGCCCCCATTTCTAACAAAAATTAAGAGTATTTTTTTTTCTTTTTAAATTTACATGTCAGGGAGTCTACAAAAGGAGTCCCTGATTTCACAATGTAAAACCTCAGAAACAAAAACTGACAGAAGAATGCAACAAATGGTATTTTCATTGTAAAAGCTGTATTAATTTTATACATATAACAGATCACTTAAAGAAAAGAATAAGAACAATAATTACTCTGAGAAATAAATTGGTAGCTATGGTAACGTTTAGAAAGGAGATTGGACAAGCGTGAGAAAAGTTTGTGTGTTCGGTTTGAGTTATAAAAGTTACTGCTAGCAAAGGACCTGTATATCTTCGGATCTTTAAGTATACGTGTTAATAAGTGGAATTGAGTCAGAAATTTTACTATTTATTTCAAATGTGAAAGACAAAACTAATAAGCACTAAGCTGAAAGTTCATTCTGAATTACTACTACTGACAGTTGAATCATTTCAAATCCTTAAAAATACATCTGAAAATCATGTTAAAATACAACAAGGCTAAACAAAACACAAGACATTTAAATGAAAATTTATAAAAGCTGTTAACAGATGGCACTGTACTCTGTACAGCTCGCATCAGAATGCACAAATAAACTTGTCCTCTGGAAGCACTCTTTGCAATGAATGAATCACATCACAATGTTTTCCAAATGTTTGCTACTTTAAGTACAGAGGTCCTGCAAGCACAGAATACAATTTGCCCTTACATCGTGCAATGGATTCAGTAGCCACACAGACCAATGGTTCTAGGTCTTCCAGCGTGGTTGGAAGGTTCTGGTCGACAGTGTCTTTCAATATGCCCCACAAAACATAATTTGATTCATTATCTCTGTGGCTATGGAATCCATTTGCAGTGTTCTTCTGTCAATCTTTATTTTCAATATTTTCCATTTTGAACCCAGGGACTCCTTTCATGGACAATGTGTAGCTAAAGTTGCAGTAAGGATGATGGTGCAGATATAAAAGGCATTGAAAAATATACAGTATGGACAAAACAGGGGCAATATATACAGGTAAGATGAGAGTCCATACATTGGCTACACTGATGACATACTTTACAGCTGTTAGCCAACAATGATGTTTGTTTGGTCGCACATTGTTTACTATATTGACTTGTCAGCTTGTGGCGACAATGAAAGTGACTTTAGGCAATGAAAATAAGGAAAGATAGGGAAAATAACCCATCACTTACCACCAATGAAGGCAGGTGGACCAGACGAATACACAAACATGAAAACACTTCACAATATCTCTGAACAAAAATTTTATTTATGCACGTAGATCTGGACCATTTCCCACAAGATACGACGCATCGCAGCCTACCACAACACCCACGCAGGTAAGTGGAGAAAGTAGTGCAGTCTCCTTATTTCTTACACTTACACTAAAGTTTATAGATATAAAGGAGACTTCACCAGAAGATGGCGGCGGAGTCAGAGATCGCCGAAATATCGTGTGGAAACATCTTACTTACTCGGCTAGTCTCCCGAGAAGACTACATCCAAGGAGAGATGATGTTTGTTTAATGTTATGGTGCTTTATTTTTAATGCTCTGGTCCCCAAAGTAAAAGAACTAACAATAATTTTCGGCTTATACGGGGACCAGAATAAAGATTACACTGTATTTTGAACGTTTCATTATACAGCGCATTTTATGAAGTGACTAGCTGACCTTACAGACATTGTCCTGTTCAAATTTCAATAAATTTGTTTGTGATCATTTTGTGAATTTGTGAAAAGCTGTTGAAAATGTACAAGCAAAGTAAAAATGAGAAAATGTATTTCTGAGTGTTTATTAATGACTGTGTCCATGAGAAATTTTACATACGACATGAATTCTATTGGGAGTACACCACTGTAATGTGTGATGTGCCTGGAATGTGATCGACTTGGAACCATTTGTTCCATCACTTGATTGAGTTATTTCCATCCCAGGAGCATAAAGAACAGAAGGGAAAAAAATTAAACATATATCTTACGAATAATCAATTATGGTATTGAGTTCATCCAAAAATCCCATACAAGAAAACACTTTCAGATTTCCTGAATTTTCCAATTTTTCTGTCTCTAAAATTCTTATTCGGACTATTATGAACATAAAAAAAAAAAATAGGCAAATCAATCAATACAATAAAGCACTTTAAGTTTTTCATAAATTTTCCAATATGCTGGGCAACATTTCCAATTTTTCTTTCTCAAAAATCTTCATTTTAAAAAAATGGGCCAAATCAATAACATGGTTAGCAACAAACACCATATCATTTTTATTTTCATAGATTAAAGGTAATCAAGATTGTGTTCCCAGTATGTGGGCAATCAATTATCTCTTGGATGTAGTCTTCTAGTAGTAATTACTCGGCTAGTCTCCCGAGAACACTACATCCATTCTCAACGCCGAGAAAGACTTAATTCCTATATAAAAAATCTCTTGTCAATCCTCACAACTGGTAGTAGAATACACTCAGTGCAAGCTCAACCTCTTTAAAATCAATATATTTTGAAGTCTTGAACAACCTTCCTTTCCTCTGTGTATGTTAAAAATATCCCCTTATGACCAGATGGATAAAAGAGCTTAAAATCGTATTTCATTATCCTTGCATGGATCTTCACTGGCAAATCTGCAATGGTAAATATGATGAAAGTATCATCATTCAATCTAGAAGGAAACAACTGCCTTTGCTTATGACTGCTTCAATCTTCCTCCATTTGCAAACTAGACCATTTCCAATCACTGCACAGAAAAAAAAGACCAACAGCATCTAAGGATGTTTTCTTCAGGAAAGTTCCAAGAATACTTTCAAAATCTGCCTCACTATAGATTATTGGGCATGCATCTTTTTTTACATATTTTTTATGTCATCACATTATTAAAACAATTTTTTAAAGCTTGAAATAACTATTATCATTAAAGAAATGTAGCGTACTAGCTGTTAGAACCGATACTACCGTAGAACAAACTAAGTTTATAAATGTAATGCGACTAAAGCATTTTGAAAGTAAAAATTGATTCTTCTCAAAACCTTTCTTCCCATGTACTCTTCAATTACTAATCCTACGAAAGCATTCTCACTGCACGGTTCAGGCAGCCTGTTGAAATTTTGTGTGAAGTACAGCTGTAGCACTTGTGAGGTACGCAAACTCACAAATTGTGAAATTTATTGTTATAAGAATGTTTTTGTTAATATGTAATTACAAGATGAAGCAGGCTGGGAATGACGAATATAAAAGACACGAAATGCAATATTCCAGTGGATTCTCGGCACGAGTGAGCCACCAGTCAAGGAACGACCTGCACACACATCAAAGGCCGTCTGGCAAACGGAGTTTGCAAGGTACGGCTGGCACAGATCGTAGTATAGAAGGGCAAATGCTAGATCAAGGCAGAGGAAAGAAGATCTCTGGTTAAGAGGTGGTGTTGAAAAAAAATGGCTCGAGAAGCACGAATTAAATAGATGTTCCATAGTCGTGGTGGTAGGAACGCAAAATTGTAATTTAATATTGAAAAAGAATTAGCCTTAGGGCGAAGGAGAAGTGTTGTTGTGTTGTATTCAGATAGACTAATGTTTGTAAAGAGGATGGTAAAAGATAAGTGCATAGTAATTGTTCCTATTTTCCGTGTCTGGACTGTGTCAAATTGTATTTTTCCAGAAACTAGCTGCTTGGGTCACTTTGGTCTTGATCTTGGCACATGAAGCCCACGTCTCTGCACTTGAGCAGATGTTCTGGTAGCCGCAGTCACACTTGTCGTCATATTGGTCCTGCACCTTGATACTCCCGTTCTAAGTCTGTTCCCATTTCTCCTACGGCAGATTCCACTCGGGGGGCAGTTCTTCTTGAAGGTGTGGGAAGCACCTCTTCCCTTAAGGATAGTCTTCTTTCTTCTGGAGTTTTGTCTAGTGCCCTGCCTCCTTTTAAGAAACTTCACCGTAAGCAGAGCCGCGGTGGAGACATTGGGTGCTTTGGGTCAGTCTCTTGTCTGAGCTTCTCCGTGGCCACTCTCCGGTGGTGCTATGCCTGCCAGTGCTTATATTCTTTGTGGTGGAGTTGATCTCATACACCCAGTTACCAGCCTGACAGTCTCATTGAGCACCATCTCTACCTCTTTACAATGAGTGGAGGCTTCCCATAGCAGTGTGCAATATTCTGCAGACAAACGCAGAGAGCCATAGCTGTGGATCTTAAAACTTCGGGGTGTCCTCCCCAGGCGAAGCCAGTAAGTTTGCGTAGTACGAGGCATGTTTTTTAAGTAAGTACCATTTTGAAATTAAAAAAAGACGTGCAAATATATATCAATAATTTTATTTTTACATGAAAGCCTGTACCTTACTCTACTTTTCTACATAATTCCCTTCAATATTGAGCCACTTGTCATAACGTAGTACCAGTTTTTGAAAACCCTCCTCATAGAAGTCTGCCGCCTGACTTGTTAACCACTGCATCACAACTGTTTTGACTTCGTTATCATCTTCAAGACGCTGACCGCCCAGGTGTTTCTTCAAGTGCGGGAACAGATGGTAGTCACTGGGCACCAGATCAGAGCTGCACTAGAGTTTCCCATCAAAAAGATGTGATGAGATCTTTGGTCTGATTAGCCACATGTGGACGGGCATTGTCATGCAGCATAACGATGCCCTTGCTCAACTTGCCATGTCTTTTGTTCTGGATTGAACGGCGCAGATTGTTCAATGTCTCACAATAAGCTACTGCATTGATTGTCTCATTACAAGGCAGAAATTCCACAAGCAATACTCCTTTTCTGTCCCAAAAAACTGTGCACATGATTTTCCAGGCAGAAATCGTTTGCTTGAACTTCACTTTTTTGGGTAAATCTGAATGCCGCCATTCCGTGGACTGTTGCTTTGATTCAGGCCACCCATGTCTCATCGCCCGTAACAATTTGGCTTAAGAAATCATCACCATCGTTGTGCTACTGCTCAAGGAAAGTCAATGCACTGCCTAAACGTTTGGTTTTGTGCACATCCGTTAATATTTTCGGTACCCAACGTGAGCACAATTTTCGGTAATTCAAGTGCTCGGTCACAATGCCATACATAACACTACGAGAAACATTAGGAAAGTCATCACACAAGGAGGAAATCGTAAAGCGTCTGTTTTCTCTCACCCTATTGTCCACTTTCTGCACCAAACTTTCATTAAAGACCGAAGGACGCCCACTCCGTTGTTCATCATGCACAATTGTGCGGCCGTCTTTAAATGCTCTCACCCACTTTCTCACCATTCCATCACTCATAATGTTTTGTCCGTAAACTTCACGGATCTCACGATGAATATTGATCAATTTTAGGCCTTTAGCACAAAGAAATCGTATAACAGCCCGTACTTCACAGTCGGCGGGACTCACGATTATTGGAGGCAATTAAACACTCAGTGAACAACATAAACAAGGAAGAATTAGATTTTAATGGCGTCAGTGCATAGGCAAGAAATGCAGGTACCCAGTGCGCATGCGCGGAACACCGACCGTAGGGCTGCAGCCACGTTGTGACAAAACGGTACTTACTTAAAAAATACACCTCGTATATCATTTGTGGCACTTATTTTGCCTTTCAGCTCTTTGCAGTGAAAGAGCCTCCTCAAAGATTGTTTCAAGAGCTTAATTTATAGCGATCGGGCGCACCCTGGGCAATGCTTTATGTGGTCAATCTTTCTACCACCGGACTGTTTTTCTTCTGAGAAAATTGGTATCCGAAATCAAAATCAAAATCGGTCCTTTTCAAGGCCCTTCAAGACAACTTCCATTACCGTGGAAGGACTTAGTAAAGATAAGGAAATTTTATTAGCTTTCACTGCAGAGAAAACAATTGTGACATCTTAGCCATGCAGGAAACACACCAAGGAGTTAAAGACAATAGACACCATATTAAAAGAATGCTTATAATCATTGAACGACCCCATGAAAAGTACGGCAAGGGGATCTTTGCAAATTGTAATTATTATTGTGAAAGTGTAAAACTATCTGCGTTGAAATCTGTGGAATATGTATGGGAACAAAGAATAAACAAATCAACATAAAATGCCTCACTTTTGCACATGATCCAACAGTAACTACACAAACTCCTGAGGAAGCCAAACATGCTGTTAAGAAGCTTCACTAGATAGCCATCAAACAAAATAGGCCTCCAAATATCTTATGAAAAAACATAATATATGGACTCCAAATGCCCAAACCCAAAGTCACTAGTTACTAAATATGACACTATCAAACAAGTTAAACACTTCAGTACTAAGGGGAAATTATTAGGAATACTGCAACTGAGAAAGAAACCCACAAAACCTGCGCCGAAAAACTGCAAAAGCACATTCAATTACTTAGAATACTTACAATAAGAAATCACTTACCACCAAAGCCAAACTTCATCACTACCACACCATCGTTCTTCCAGGAGCACTTTATGCGACAGAGACATCATCATTGACTGTAAATGTCAAACGAATCGAGAAAATAGAAGAATAGATACTGAGAAAAGTATTCGGCCCCAAGATCCAAGATGGTGTCTGGATGCGCAAAAGCTCAAAAGAACTGTATTCACTGACCGAACAATTCACCTCACTCGCACGGAAAAGACGCATGAAATTCTACGGACATATAGTATGAATGGGTGACTCACGACTGACCAAGAAAATTTTCCACATTGTCAACAGACCCCGACAAACCAAAGCACGCTGGCTTATAGAAGCCCAGAAGGACCTCGTAGGAGTCAGCCTAGACCCACTGACATCTGCACACAGTATATATAGACAGTTAATCACTCCACATAAATTTGCCTCTAAGATCCCAACAGCAAAAATCTGAAACTCAGAAATACATGGACACAAGAGAATCATCAAGGCTACAGCGAAAGGATGAGGAGGTTTAGGGGAGATACGAACAGCAAGAAGAATTAAGAAGGACAATGCAAGTTAATGGTTCCATGCTTCTTAGTGGGCTAATTGATAAAATAAAAACTATTTGAGTTGATATTTGAAAAAATAATTGATTTTATTTAAAAGATAATTTATTTACAGCTTGGTATTAAACCCAGTAATAGATACAGAGGATAAATAAAAATTCTACAGTACTGATCCGATAGTGGAAATTGTAAGATATAATTATGTTAATTTGTAAATAAGGAGAAAAGCTTACACCCTGCTGAATGCACTACCAACCACACAGTACTTACCAGGACACACTTCACTAAGACAACTGGGTTTGTATTCTTGACCATGTCGATCATGATAGTTTAATGACGGTTTAATAATTCTATTTTCATTAAACAGATCCACAAAAAGCTCTGTTACACAGTCACCAACCCCTTGCACAGCGAAAAGTAATTTGTTTTATTGTAGTTATTGTTCACAGAAAGGGTTAGACAGTTTTGTGACAATGACAAGTTTCATTAGGTTTAATCCAGTGCAAGCACCTTAGAATTTGAGTAAATTCTAGTTTTCATAGCTACAGAGCAAAAGGGAGGGAGTAAGCTTCCCAGTAAACATTAAATTTTTCAGTTTGCTACTACAGGACATAAAAAACCAGTTTCATGCAGAAGCTGATACTACAAGCCAACTCAGTAAATGGACCAATTTAAAAACAGTAAAGTCACTCAACATATAATACAAGTGCTAAATAAACATTGTATAATAGTAAAGAACCTTTAAACTAACCTGGAATAGTATTATACATTATTATCCAACTTGTAAATAATAGATTTTGGTTACGTGATAATTCTACTAATTCTTAACACTTTTCTATGCAGTAAGATAATTTTATAACATTAATAATTCAAAAGAAAGATAAATTCACTAATATTCCGTAGTTTAAGGCAGTAGAAATAACATAAATAAAATTTTAAACACTTCATTGAACACACTTTCACTTTCAACATTTTTAACCACATGTTTTCGATAATTTCTTGAACTAAAAAGTAGATTTCCTAAAAGAACAAAAAATCTAGTATAACATATTAAAATTTCAGATCATTACATGCAGTAGAACAGATATTAAACCAATTCTTAAAATTATTTAGTCATAAGCCACACGTGGTAGTTTTCGGGATTTATTTGTAAGTAAACCAAGTTACTTCCGTAAATAAAACAACGAGGAAAACACGTAATTAAATTCAAAGAAAATTCAGACAACTTCAACTTTTCGATATAAACAAAACTTTAATAATAAGGAACTAGAAACCAAGTATCTGCTAAACAGATTTAAACACAATTTTTGACAGATTAATTACTTTGCTATTATACCACCGATCTTAATAAAATTTACACTTCTGAAATCAGGAATTATTGTAGAACACAATGACACTAATTTTATCATGACATTTTGTAATTCAACAGGGTCACTTAAAAAGTGCTCAAATTAAGAAATAAATCGGGGAATCACTAATTAACTTTCGGAAACTTTTTACCAATGTGCCTGAAAACTAAATTCATTTACAAGAAAGCTAATCATTTGAGAATTTTCACTAAACACTGTTTATAAACCTTAAATGCCAGGCTACACATGGGTGGATTCTAAACATATTCTATAATAACACCTTTTTACACTATTTTTGGTAAGCATTAGAACACACAGATCATCCGGCTGAGGGTACAAAGCTAGCTGCTCAGACCGTCTGGCCGTCTTTATTGTTTCGTCTTTTATTCTGGGAACGTTGCCTATAGTAGACCTGTGTGAGCATTTGTCAGTTAGGCCAAGTAATAACCGGAAACCGTTAAGCCAAGCTAGGAGCGTGTGGCGGCCATGAAGATTTTTCTTAACAGAGTCGTGTATTAACAACTATAATGAATTTACAAATTTTCTAAAGGGGTCGGTCGGAAAATTCTCCTCTTCATAATCTACAATCTTTTGGAAAAGTTTAGTTCGATTTGCCGATTTGACTGTAAATGCAAAATTTTAAAATGTGACTTTGAAAATAAACTTCAGATTTTTCTTCAAGTGAATTTTTATGTGTTTTGGTGGTAGACTGAAACCTTTCCCCGGCTTTTGGTCCAAATAAGATTTGTGGTGGCCGTTAAGCTTTACAGTTGATATCCAGGCGGCAACATGGTCAATTTAAAATTATAGATGCAAATTCAGAGAACATTTTTGTACAAGGTAAACATTCGGTTAAGGTGCCTAAGCCTGATACTCCAGCCCAGTATCAGCTACCAACTATCACACCGCCCACTACCAGTCGTATCACGACACTGTCATTAACAGTGGACTTTGATCTCGGTAAAGACTGCAAGGTGAAATTTCTAAACAGTTAATTCCCTTGATCCCATTTAATATATGTTCCCATACTTGCCAACTTTTATAATTGTTTTTGTGTAAAGACCCTGGACCACAAAAAGCATAAAATCTACATTTAATTGACCATGAACTAAACATATAAAAATTTGTAAACAGATATTAAATTGAAATCCTATACACTTACTTCATATTATTTGTTCCAAATATAATCTTGAATACAAATGATTTAAGTCGGTATGTTAACTTTGACACTGCTAAAAACTAACCAAAAGTGTTGACTTTGTCATTCTCTTCCTTACAAATTCGTAAAATAATACAGTTCAATTGTGCAACCGTGATATACAGCACCTTTCCATAAATTTTATGGGAAAACCGTAAAAGTTAGCAGGTATATGTTGCACACTCATTCTCCTATGTATTTGCCAAATCCCCGCATCATTCTAATCAGAAATGGTGAGCTCACATCAAACAGATCACGGACGCTGCTGTTCCCACACTTAATGTGCACACCCGTTCAACTAGACTCTGTTCTAACAACATGGCCACTGCTCACTCGCTTCCTATCCCCAGCATTTTTCTTCTTTGTGTGATCTTAACTAGCCAATCTTGAATTTCCTCGAACGATCTCTATTGCAAAGACTTTATGCTTTTCTTCCTCAGCCTTTCTGATCTGATATTACAATCCAATCAAAAAATACCACATTTTTATTTATTTACTAACTCTCCTGAAATTAATGCAAAATTATATGCCAAATTTTAAAACAACTTTGTAACAGCCCTCATACCTGAAATTTAAGTAGAATTGTATTTAATGAAGTATCTGTGGTGAACTAAAGTTTGCTTGAATATGATCTGGTATGTTTGTTTTGCAATTTCTTGTAAATCAGAGTATATAGACTTTGTTTTATGAAAGGAAATTATTTAAAGGCCATTTAATATGTTTAAGAACATAATTTTGGAAGAGAATTGCTTAAATGTTTGTAATTCCAATTATAAATGCAAGTTACAATGTCTACAGGACAATTTTCTACAGTTTAAAATGATTTCTGTAAATAATTTTGTGTTTAAGTATCTTTAATTTCAATTTCTGACCATATTGTAATGATGTTAAGTGATTATGTATTAATTCGGATTGTTTTTAATATTTTTAATTGTTTGAGTAATTGTTAATGTTTAAGAAATATCTCGCGGAAGCTTTTGAAGTGTTCGGGAAATTTCGATAGAGCCTATATAAAGAAATCAGCAGGACAGTTTACAAGTTAGTTTATACAGATTCACTTTGCAACTGCCAAGGACTGTGTTAGTAGTATCTCTGGATTGTATCTTTCCATGTAAACAATATCGCTGACGAGTTTTCTGGAAAATAAACAAATGTTAAACTGAACTTTATGGTGGACTACTTAATTACTGTATTAATTAAACCACCAAGCATCTGATAACTTGTAGGTAGTAAAAATTTCACAATACGCCATAATTTTCTGGTAGTTAATTCCTCAAAATCTTGCATGTTGAGAATTATGTGACTCTTCAAGTAGTATCTTTTGTCTTACCTGCCACCCAATTTTGTTACTACCTGGATCAAAATAATTTACCCTCTTACGCTTGACTAACTGAAGTTTCTGCGTCTCTGTTACAATCTTGCAACCAGTGTACAACGTTCAAGACCAGATTGCTACAGGCCTCAGCTGAACAGACCACTACTGTAAAAAGCAGCAGTCAGGTCAAATCAGATTAACATTCCAATTATCTCCAATGAACAGAGTTTTTTTCAGGGAATTAGATGATTTTAATGAAAAAATACTTGAGATTCATCACAAAAAGCCACAAATTTATTAACGCAATGTAATATAGCAGCTCTTTAGAAACAAGTAAAATTATATATTTATACTGATAAAGGCCATAATATTGGTAAATTAAAATTTTAAAGAATTTATGAAAAAGAATAGCAAATTTAATAAATATTGTTTGCTCAGAGATGCTTTAAAGGGTATATGATCTCTGGAAAAAGAAGAAGTTAAGAGAATTGTTGAGTAGAGCGAATGACTAAGACAAGATTGATCTAGCAGCACATTGAGTTTTGAAATAATAAGAGTTGTATTATAAGAAATTTTGAACATCATGTCAGTGTAAAAAAATAAATGGATTAAATCTTGAGTAGAAATGAACCTGGAAATCTTTGGATATCAAGATTGTCACAAACACGGTCATTGTTGGTATGAGAGAACTTTTGAGTGAACAAATGAAATAAATAAATAGGCCAAGATTATAACCAAAATTCAGTCTACAAAATCTATTCATACAGATCGTCATAAATTTATGCGACAGCATCTTGACACATCTGAAAATATTTGAAAAATTATTAATATTATTAGTTCAGTTGCAATGGAGCACACAGACCAGTGGCAATTTCCTTAATCTAATTACCACTTTTTATTTTTTAAAGTGAAATATTGTAAATGCTTTTCGTTTTGGTTCATTATGTACATTTTGCTTGTCACGACCTTCAACTTTGGTGAGTGAAGAGTCATTTTCCTTATTCTTTGTTATTTAAATTATCTTACATAATTTGATTGCTTAATTCCTCCCCATCTACTTTTGCAATTAACAAATTTTAATTTTAAATTCGTTAAGCATTTTTGATAAATTATTCATCACTACACTTGGTAATCTGTTGCAATCCCTGACACCCTTACCAGCAAAAGCAAATTTTCCCACTCCATTACGCATGAAATAGAGTGTCAGCTTGTGGTCATGGTCGCCTTTCCCCTTCCACGCACTGTTCCTAATTCTCTGACCAATATCCCTCCTAGCCCCATCACCAACATATGCCCTGTACATTCCCAGCACTCTCTTCACCCTCCTCCTTTCCTCCAATACAACTAACCAAATACAACTAACAATTTACATTATCTTCACTGAGCATGGTGAATGAGTGGTTAACGCTCTGGCCTTGCATTCCGAGGACGCCAGTTCAAATCCCCGTCTGGGCATCCAGATTTTGGTTTACCATGGTTCTCAAATCACTCCAGGCAAATGCCATGATAATTCCCTCAAAAATGCTATGGCCGAATCCCTTCCCGTTCCTTATCCCCGGTCCCATCCCTGCCTCTAATGAACTTGACATTGATGAGGCATAAAAAATAAGTAAAAAAAGAAGAAAAATCATTATCTTCAGCTAACTGGTGGTATAAGGCACTAAATTCTCCTTCTTGCCTAGTTATTACACACCCATAACCATCATCTTTTTTATCTTGGCATAATGTTTAGTTAAAGTTTGCATTGAAAAAGAGTATTTTTCACTCAGAAATAAGCAAAACTGAAATGATATGGCGTCATGTATGACTGCGAGCACTAATGGCGAAATCCTTGATCATGAGCTAATCTGAAATTACCTGACTTAATTGCTAGTGTGATCTGACCTTAAAAGTCTCAAAAAACAGTCACAGTATTTTCCAAAACAAGAGAACAATTCATTCGAAAAGGCAGTTTTATGGTGTTGGTGAACATAATACTTCATCAAAGTGTTAATTGCTTAATTAATTAGAGGACTAATTAAGTCCTGGCAGGAGGCATGTGACCTTTTTTTTTTATCTTCACTTCTTCTTCATAAATTCTTACAGTTAAAAGTAGCTGATTCATAGTGAACTTTTTATTTGTTAATTGAAGCTTGTGGGGAAACAGATATTGGTGATTACAAATCACAGTTTAATTATGAATTTCTTGATTAAAATGGGTAGTGGAAAGGTGAAATAGCTGTTGTAACAACTATACATACCAGCCAATCACACAAATTAATAATCATATCCCCGGTGACGGTATATGTCGATAAATGAATGTCTGAGAATAGTCATTTGGCTATGACAATGCTTGAGTTTAGAGACTTGACAATCCAAACGCCATCAGTACAATACAGCACAATATACTGGTTAAAAATATTTGATCAAACATTACCAAAATGACTTAAAATGATTAAAGAAATTAGTCAGATGCTTTTGAATACACTCAAAAACTGAATCAAAACATAGTGAAATAAATCCCCCTGCTGATGCTATTGCACCATAAATTCTATTAACTGGAATGTAATTTAGCTTAAATTGATGCTAAGGCATGCTCGTTCACAGCAGTATCATCTAGGCTCTGATACCTAGGAACTGTTAGAGCTAGTCAGCGTCACGCAAAACAAGAGATAAAACATAGGATCTAGACCGAGTGTGCTACATGATAATTCTGTTATAGATCGCAGTCAGATGCTATATTATGAAATTGTGACGTATATATCTAAATGTGTGTGCGTGTAAGCTCCTTAGGAATGAGACAGCTGCAGGAAAACATCATTAGTATGGCAAGGATCTACTGTTGGTATTTCTTGATACTGCGAAAGCATATGATTGTGTACACAGGAGTAAGGTATGGAAGGCCTTGGAGAAGAGAGGAGTTCCCAAAGAAACCATCAATAGAGTGACGGAACTATACCAAGGAAGTGTGAGCTATGTGAAAATAGGGGAAGGAAGAACCAAGTGGCTGGAACAAAGGAATAGACTAAAACAGGGAAGTGCCCTGTCACCACTACTCATGGATGAAATAATGCAGAAGGTGGCAGTGAGGATGGGAGAGGAAAACATGAAGGTGATGGCTTTTGCGGACGATCTGATGATCTGGGGAGGTGATGAAGAGGAAGTGCAGCGGCAGTTGGATGTATGGACAGACAGTGTGGAGGAGTATGGCCTGAAATGTGAGTACATGGCAACAACTAGAAAGAAGAATAGGATAACCCAGGGAATTGTGATGGCAGAGGAACAACTAAAGAAGGTAAACAGGTTCAAGTACTTGGGGAGTGTATTGGAGGAAAGTGGAGGAAATGATGGCTAGATAAGTGAAAGAGGAAGACAAGCAGAGGCGTTCCTAAGGAGCATTAGAAGCCTGATATGCAATAAAGAGGAGCCACAGAGAAGCAAGAGAGTAATCTATCATACACACTATGTGCCTATCTTGACTTATGCTGCTGAAACGTGGACATTGAAAAAGTGGGACATCAGCAGAGTACAAGCAAGCGAAATGAAGTTTTTAAGAGGTAGAATGAGAGTCACTAAAATAGAAAGTGATTAGACGCACCATAAAAGAGGAACCCCTGCATGAAAGGGTAGAGAGGACCAGACTGAGATGGTATGGACATGAAAAGAGAATGGGGGGGGGTCAGAGGATCCCAAGAAAAAATCCAAGAAATTAAGATGCACAGTAAACAACCCAGAGGAAGACCAAGAGATGGATGGCTGGAAGAAGTGGAGGAGAGGAGAGGACTGGAACAAAGTGGAGACAGAGATGTGGTGGGGAGAGAGAAGGAAATGGAGAGGCTAAGCAGACCCAGCAAGAGGCTGGAAACTGTTGATGATGAAGATGACGATTATTTGGTAGTTCAATTGGTTATATTCTAGGCTTATTTAAAACATATTACGACAATGATGACAGTGAAAATGTCATTAAACACTGAAAATAAGATAGGAAAGATAAAAATAAAGGCAGGAGGGTAAGACAAACACAAGAAAGCACAAACAAAAAACAAACACACTACATGATACAATATAATTGTGTTGCAGATGAGACATACAACAGGGGGGGGGGGGAGAGTGTACACATCAGGACCTGCCATACAACTCATATGATTAAGGTTGCAAAACGAAGTATTGTATATGTATTTTTTGTTTTTTCTCATGTTTATCTGGCCCTTGTTCCTTTATCTGTGGTAAGTGATGGGTTATTATTTCCCTATCCTGCCTTGCTTTAGAAATATATTATCACTCTATGATTCACACCACCTATCACAATGTGTAAACATCTATGTGCAGGAAAAGATAGGGATATCGTACGAGGCGTCCATGGGATGTCTTGTATAACCATCCCATTATCATCTTGGAGTGATTTGGCAAAAATAGAAAACCCAGATCAGGATGGCTGACACAGTTTCTTGAGGACTACTCCTGTCAGATTCTACAGTTTTTTGCTCGATAAATCCTCCTATCTCATTCCCTAATCACTTGTGGGGAAATTGATCAAACAAAAGAATCTGTTCTGGCCGTAATATCTCATTTTTTCTGTAATTCCTGGATGTGAATGCCACTAGTAGTAAAACATGTTTTCTTTGATCCTCTAGTAGCTCTGTCATGAAGTTTCCCAATAACTTCTGCTGAGAGCAATGCCCACTTTCCAATCCAACTCCTTCAACATCACAGTTATGTTTTTCCTCCAGCTATATACACCTATCATGAACAGGACAGCTCTCTTTTGGACCTCCTCCAATGCCTCTATTAACTCTTTTTTAATGGGTCCCATACAGAACAATAATATTCTAAGTTACATTGCACCATTGCTTTGTATGCAATCAATTTAACTTCCAGTGTACACTGTTTTAAATTACAATCCAGAAAATTTTTCCTAGTCTCTTCACAATATGTTAACTCCACAACAAATTATTATGAATTGTTATCCTTAGGCATTTAGTAGAAAGGATTGTACCATTAATTGCATATTCAGACCTAAATGGTTTCACCTTTTTACTTATATGTACTACTTGGCACTTTTTAGCATTTAGCTCTAACTACCAGATTTCATCCAAGACATTTGTTTCACAGTATCAATTTGTAACAAAGTGCAATTGGTATTTTTCATTCTGTGATAAATAATAGCATCACTGGCTAATAGTCCTATCATCCCCTTTAGTAACCCACAGGAATCGTTGACGTATATTAGAAACGACAGTGTCCCCTACACACTATCCTGTGGGATCCTGGGCCTCACTTGGCTTCGTGATAAACCTTCACCACTGGGAACTAAGAACTGTGTTCAACCCTTCAGCAAGTCAGGTACTCAGTCACCTATTTGTTTAGATATAGCTACGAAGTTTTGTAAGTAACCTAGTACAAGGCACAGCTTTAGTAAAAATCTAATAAAACTAAGTCAACGTGATATCTCCCGTCTATCGTATGGTAAAAATCGTGAATTAAAAGTGAAAGTTGTGTTTTGTAATTTGAGGCTTTTTTTAATCCACTCTACCAAGGTCTAACATCTTGTCTGCGTTGTGGGAGATGGGCGACGTCAAAGCACGGAAGTTCCTGTGGAAGGAAAGTAAATCAGAGACCATGTTGTGGTGAGACAGTATGCAACCACACATATTATGTGTAGAGCTTAAAATCGTGACGAAGCATTGTCGAGCGCAGAGACGTGCGGAGCCAAATTAATCGTTGGAGTTAGTCCGCTACGAGCCGCCGAAGAGTTCGGTTGTCAGTGGGCCACTACCGTAGTTCGCATTAAGTTGGTTGCTGCGCCTTAAACTACGGTAGAGCAGAAGAAAAGGTCGAGTTAGTCTGCAGCGGGCCGCCGAAGAAGTCGGTCGCAAGTTGACTGCGCGCCCTTGTATCAAGTTGGCAGCGTGACACGAATTACTGTTGTAGCAGATGGAAAAGTAACTAAATGTTATTTGCAAGTCGCTAAATGAAAGTGCTTTATGACGATTAACAAGCTGAAAGGAAATATGACACAGTGTATTGACTAAGCAAACGAAACCATGGTTCAGAACCTGCCATTTGAAGAGAGGAAGTGCCGTATCGTCTTATCCACGGTTAAAATGAATAAGTAGATATACTGGTGATGGTGGGTACGTACTTATGAATTGGTGAATAAATCTGAAGTGACTTTAAAGGCAGCCATAAGAATTAGTAGAATTAGAACCTGCAATCAAGAAACAATCAAACCCAATTATTACCCCACCCAACCACATACGTACGCGATTGCTTGTCACCAAGTGAGGGCAAGCACATTAAATCATTACAATGTTTTTATTTCATAACTTTCTTTGGTAATCTGTTCCAATCCCTGTCGCCCTTCCCACAAACGAGAATTTTCCCACTGTCTTCAGCCTGAAATCGAGTGCCAGCTTGAGGCCGTGGTAATCTTTTCCTTTCCATGTTCCTGTCTTTATTGTTTCACTAATATCTCTCTGAGTAGTCAAGGCACTTGCTTTCAGAAAGTTCACTATACCGGCCCTGGGATCAAATCCCAGTGGGTTCAGATATTTTCAAGAGTTGTTTGATTATATCAACTACACAGTTCATTCCGTGGTTTGGATTCCATGTTAAACTGCAGGTCCCAGAGAAAAGGAACTGCCCATCATACTTTGCCTCATCGCCAGTATACGCCTTGCACACTCCCATGACCCTCTTCACCCTCCTCCTGCCTTGGAATGAATCCCATTCCAGCTCCTTTATTGTATCAATTACTGATTTCATTCTGCAGTAATTTCCAGAAACAAATGTAGCAGCCCTTCTTTTCACCCTCTCCAACTCCTGTATTTGAAACTAAAAATGTGGGTCCTATACTACACTACCATATTCAAGCAATGGTCTGACCAAACACTCATAGTGCAATTCCCTCACTTCCCCTCATTACTCTCTGTAATAGATTTGAGAGCTTCCCACTTCTCCTGTCTATTCAACTGAATTACGACGGTAGTTGCAGAAGTACTCGACCTGACGTATAGATGGCAGTGGTTGTTTGAAGAGACTGATTACTGTAGAAAGTACCAACCACATTGAGCTTAAGTGCTTGACGATGCTTTGTTGTTCAGTATTTATTTGATAGCCAAGATTAGTGAATGCTCTCAATAAATTTGTAAAAATTGGGGAAAAACTGGTTATTGTCATGTAATAGCCACTTTCATTTAAAAGGCCACAGCCCTGCCGATATCAAAGCAGAACTAGACTCTACTTTGGGGAAGTCTGCCCCTTCATTAATAAAAGTGGAATTTTGGGTGGCACAGTTTAAACGACACCGTACAAGCTGACATCACAATTGTTGAAAATTGCACTTACTTGTTTCTTTTCGGGTTTTGCGCTGCATTTCTTTGCTGATAACGCCAACATTTCGGCCCCAACCTGGAGCCTTCGTCAGGGCTTCTGCTTATCTGCTTATCTCGCCGTTTTGATACTTAATTCGATGTTTATTATCACCGGCAAAGATGATTTTGTTTATCCGCCAAAGAATATTTACTGTTCCAAAGAGGTTTATGTATTATGGAGCGATCTTGTAGTTGTTACGTGTTCATTTGCTAGCACACACTTCCACATTTGGCTTAAACCATAGCCGCCGTCTCTGTTGAAATTGTTAGGATTTTTATAAATTTCGATGGATTCCCTTATTTTCCGTTCTAAAAAATCTTTTGGCTTTGCTACGATCATAGTTTTATCCCACTGAATTTTGTGTCCTGCTTCTACTTGGTGTTCCGCCACTGCCGATTTCGTGGTTTGTTCTAGTCTGGCGTGACGAAGATGTTCTTTCACCCTAACGGAGACTGCTTGGCATGTCTCACCTATGTATACCTGACCACAATCGCAGGGAATCTTATACACACCACTCGATTGTAATGGCGCTCTACGATCTTTCACTGACCTTAAAATGCTTCTAACCTTATTTTTACTGGTGAAGATAGGTAGGACATTGATTTTGGCCAGCACTTTACTTATCCTCTCAGTGACTCCCTTTACATATGGGAGAAGAGCCTTCTTCTTTTGTTCCATTTCTTTTTTGTGGTCGTCCTTATGCTGTCTGCATTTCAAAGCACGGCTTATCATCTGACTACTATATCCATTCTGTCGCAGGGCCCAATTAAGATGTTTCTTTTCTTCCCTTATATGATCAGAATCCGCGATTCTCTCCGCCCTATAAAATAAACTATTGATCAGTGCTCTTTTTTGAGCAGGGTGATGATGGGACGTAGCATTTAAATAGCGGTCAGTATGTGTAGCATTTCTGTAGACAGTGCTTGTTAGTTTCCCTTCTTTTCTTTTGACCAGCACATCCAAGAATGCCAGCTGTCCATTCGTTTCCATTTCCATCGTGAACTTTATTTTCGCATGAATACTATTGATATGATCAAGAAAAACTTTTAACTCCGTTTCTCCATGTGGCCAAACTACAAATGTGTCATCCATGTATCTAAACCAGATTGACGGTTTCTTTGTGGCAGTAGAAATTGCGTCACATTCAAATTTTTCCATGTACAAGTTTGCTGCAACTGGGGAGAGGGGACAGCCCATAGCTACTCCATCTTGCTGTTCATAATAATTGTTGTTCCATTGGAAATAGGTAGTTCTCAAACAATGCTGAAACAGCTGGCTCCATTCATGATCAAATTTTTTCTTTATGATGTCCATAACTCCTTCTATTGGTACGTTAGTGAAAAGCGAAACTACGTCAAAGCTGACGAGAAGATCGTTCTGAGAGAGAGAAATATTTCGGATCTTGTCCACAAAATGCGTCGAGTTTCTTCCAAAAATACACAAGAAAGACATACTGCTACGTCCGATCGTGAGTGCAATTGATTCTCCAACATATGGATTAGCAAAATTTTTAGCGAATAAATTAGAACCACTTATAGGTCATACAGACAGTTACATAAGAAAAGAAACATCTTAATTGGGCCCTGCGACAGAATGGATATAGTAGTCAGATGATAAGTCGTGCTTTGAAATGCAGACAGCATAAGGACGGCCACAAAAAAGAAATGGAACAAAAGAAGAAGGCTCTTCTCCCATATGTAAAGGGAGTCACTGAGAGGATAAGTAAAGTGCTGGCCAAAATCAATGTCCTACCTATCTTCACCAGTAAAAATAAGGTTAGAAGCATTTTAAGGTCAGTGAAAGATCGTAGAGCGCCATTACAATCGAGTGGTGTGTATAAGATTCCCTGCGATTGTGGTCAGGTATACATAGGTGAGACATGCCGAGCAGTATCCGTTAGGGTGAAAGAACATCTTCGTCACGCCAGACTAGAACAAACCACGAAATCGGCAGTGGCGGAACACCAAGTAGAAGCAGGACACAAAATTCAGTGGGATAAAACTATGATCGTAGCAAAGCCAAAAGATTTTTTAGAACGGAAAATAAGGGAATCCATCGAAATTTATAAAAATCCTAACAATTTCAACAGAGACGGCGGCTATGGTTTAAGCCAAATGTGGAAGTGTGTGCTAGCAAATGAACATGTAACAACTACAAGATCGCTCCATAATACATAAACCTCTTTGGAACAGTAAATATTCTTTGGCGGATAAACAAAATCATCTTTGCCGGTGATAATAAACATCGAATTAAGTATCAAGACGGCGAGATAAGCAGATAAGCAGAAGCCCTGACGAAGGCTCCAGGTTGGGGCCGAAACGTTGGCGTTATCAGCATGGAAACGCAGCGCAAAACCCGAAAAGAAACAAGTAAGTGCAATTTTCGATAATGACGCCTGCGAAAAGTGTGAAATTTTATATCACAATTGTTGACCAAATGAGGGGAATACGACAGAACTGGTGGAAAGAATCCACAGCTGCGCACAAGTGTGTTGTCGTGATTGTTCAAAACAAAACGAAAATAGTGTTGTGAGGATGTTTAAATTGAATGTTTGGCAAAGTTTCACAGCAATGGAGGCAAATTTTTGTGCCAATTCATAACTGTGCATCCCTGCATCCATCACTTCACAAATGAAACAAAAAAACAATTGGCTCCAAAGAAGGAGAAAACAGATGAGCAAGGTCGTGGCATCAGTTTTTTGGGATACACGAGGGATAATTTTCACTGATTATCTTTAGAAAGGAAAAATAATCAATGGTGTCTACTATGCGAAGTTATTCAAGCATTTGAGTGATGAATTCAAGGGAAAAAAAAGCCGCATTTAGTGGAAAGTTGTGTTTCATCAATACAGTGCCCCAGTTAACATTCTCCAAAATCAATGTACCCTCGTCGCCACATACACAGACAGGCCTCGGATTTATTTCTGTTTCTCATCATCATCCTCAACAGTTTCCAGTCACTGGCCGGGATTGCTTAGCCTCTCCATTTCCTTCTTTCTTCCCAACATCTCCCTGTCACCACTTTGTTCCAGTCCTCTCCTCTCCTCCACTCCTTTCAGTCATCCATCTTTTTTTTCTGTTTCTAAACTCGAAAAATGGCTCAGTGGTAAAAGATTTGCCAACAATGAAGAGGTTGGAGTCTGTGGTTGACAACTGTTTTGAGGAGCTCAAGGATTCTCACTATGAAAATGGTATCAAAGCAATTGAACATCACTCAGGAAAATTTATTGAGCTAAAAGGAGATTACATAGAGAAATAAAGAATTTTTCTCCAATTTTTTTTTTGTGCTTCTTTTGTTAGGTTGGGCACTTCTGGGAGTATCACATGCACCCTATTTACACCACCTCCAGAATTTGGACACTGGAACAAGCTGTAAGCAATTACGAATGTCGGTCAGCGCGTGGGATGTACCTGAATATGAGTCCGTCCTGAGCCATGGCGTAGACGATGCGGGGCATGGGGAACATGGAGCCGAACATGGACACGGTGAGCCCCGCGAGAGCGCCCACCGCCACAATGTACTTGCACTTGTACGCCCCCACCTGGCCGAACATCTCGACCAGCGCCGAGTCGGCGTCCACCTTGTCGTAAGGGACTGCAATGACAAGAGGACAAGTCACGAGGGGGCCGAAGCAGAAGAAATGTGTGGATCGACTGAAAAATCAAAACATTCATTAAAATAATTATGCTAACGACAGAATTTGTGCCAGAAAACATATGTTTCATTAATATGGTTGAAGGAAATAAATTGGAAATTTAAAGTTTAATGACTTTCAATGGATACAAAAAAGTATTGCTCTTCTTATCTTTAAAATATATATATATATATATATATATATATATATATATAGTAACATTGAAATAAAAGACTCTAAGTAGCGGAAAGGAATTAAATTAGGATAGGGAAATGAGCCACCACTTACCTTTAGATGATGGATGTGGGGCGCGAACACACATAAAAGACACAAACACAAAAAATAAAGAAATTTTTGGAAAAAAAATCCCTTTGTCAACGAGAGAACATTATGAGGGGTGAGCACAGCTGGAGACTGCCTCACAGAAAGACCACTGGTCGGGAAAATGGTGGGGCTAAATCCAAACATCAGAAAAGTAGAGCTAATACCCGAGCATAGATAAATATCCAAACTAATCTCTTGTTGGTGGGAAGAGCAAAATATAGTTAGAACTAAATACAAGTTTTTAAAAAATTATATAAAATATTTTACAAATACAAATAAAGAATAATAATTTTTATGAAGTAAACATCACCTCAGGTTAGTGGTGGTTCAATATAGGTAATGGAAAGGAGAGGAATAAAAAAGGTTAAACATATGTACTACTAATAACAATGACTCAATACTGGTTACCATTGACGTCACGTCCTTGTACGCAAACATTCCACACTGACATGGCCTCAGGGCCATGGAACACTTTCTGGACCAGCGCCCTCCCAACAGCCTTCCTATGACATCCTTCCTCATCAAATTAGCCCACCTTATCCTTAATAACAACTACTTCTCCTTCGAAGGCAACATCTATCACCAAACCTGCGGAACTGCCATGGGAACCCGCATGGCCCCCTCTTATGCTGATATGTTCATGGGTCGGCTGGAACAGACATTTCTCGAGGAAGTCCTTCACAAACCCTTCCTATGGCTTCGTTTCATTGGTGACATATTTATGATTTGGATGCATGGAGAAAATGAACTGCTAAATTTCTTGAACCATCTCAATAACTTTAGCATGCTGAAATTCACTTGGTCCTACTCCCACACCCAGGCCACATTCTTGGATGTGGATTTGTCCTTATCCAATGGCTATCTCAAGTCTTCATTCCACATCAAACCAACTAATCTTCAACAGTATCTACATTTCGACAGTTGCCACCCATACCATACCAAACGTTCACTCCCCTACAGTCTTGGCGTTCGAGGTAGTCGCATATGCTCTAACCAACAGTCTCTCATGGATTATTCAAACAGTATTTCAGAAGCATTAATATCTCGCAACTACCCTCCAGCTTTGGTTAACAAACAGCTTTCACGTGCTACATCACAACTGAATCAGCCAATCAATCATCCCAGACCCACAAAAACCAACCACAATCCAGTCTTGGTCACACAGTACTACCCAGGCCTCGAATCCATCAACAGAATCCTCCAGCAGGGCTATGATTTCTTACAAACATGCCCTGAAATGAGATCCATTCTTCCTAAAATCCTCCCCGCCCCTCCTAGAACTTGTTTCAGCAGACCTCCTAACCTCAGTGAACTTCTAGTCCACAAACACAGTCTTCCTCTTCCTAACAGTCAACCCCAAGGTTCTTTCCCATGTAATAGACGACGCTGCAAGATGTGTGACATACACCATGCTTCCACCACTTTCATCAACCCGGTCACAGGGGAAAGCTTCCCTATCATAGGACACGCCACCTGTGAAACCACGCATGTAATATACCAGTTAACATGCAACCACTGCCTGGCTTCATATATAGGTTTGACCACTAATGCACTCTCCATAAGAATGAATGGCCACCATCAGACGGTGTTCACACAGAACCCAAAGCACCCAGTTGCTGCCCATGCCATAACCCACGACTTGAATAATTTCAACTCTTGCTACACAGTCCGTGCTATCAGAGTTCTCCCTAATAGCAGCAGTTTCTCTGAACTCAGAAGGTGGGAACTTGCCTACCAGTACAAACTAGGCACAAGGCAACCACCTGGTCTCAACTTCAGATAATGCCCGGTCATTATTATTATTACATATGTTTAACCTTTTTTTATTCCTCTCCTTTCCATTACCTATATTGAACCACCACTAACCTGAGATGATGTTTACTTCATAAAAATTATTTTTTAATTAAATTTTTATAATAGTTTATATAATTTTTTTAAAATATATATTTAGTTCTAACTATATTTTGTTCTTCCCACGTACCAGAGATTAGTTTGGATATTTATCTATGCTCGGGTATTAGCTCTACTTTTCTGATGTTTGGATTTAGCCCCACCATTTTCCCGACCAGTGGTCTTTCTGTGAGGCAGTCTCCAGCTGTGCCCACCCCTCATAATGTTCTCTCGTTGACAAAGGTTTTTCCTGAAAATTTCTTTATTTTTTGTGTTTGTGTCTTTTATGTATGTTCGTGCCCCACATCCATCATCTAAAGGTAAGTGGTGGCTCATTTCCCTATCCTAATTTATATATATATATAAACAAGAAACCAAAGGTGCTAAGCAGCACATAAAAATTAAATTAGGATAGGTAAATGAGCCACCACTTACCTTCAGATGATGGATGTGGGACACAAACACACAGAAAACACAAAAACACAACTGACACACGACACAGAGGCAGACTCCCACATCACCGACCACCCATAATGTTCTCCTGTTGACAAAGCACGTGTCCCGAAAATTTCTGTATCATGTGTGTTTTTGTCTTTTCTGTGTGTTCGCCCCCCACATCCATCATTTGAAGATAAGTAGTGACGTATTTCCCTATCCTAATTACATATCTTATATCTTTAAACAAGCAATTTTTATATATATATATATATATATATTGGATCTCGGAAACGGCTCTAATGATTTGGATCAAATTTCATATGTCGATAACGTTTTGTTTTTTAAGATTATCTAAATAGCGTTCTTCCCTGCAAAAACCGAATTTTACAATTTTTGCTCTTGGTATCTCGAAAATAGCTCTAATGCCATCTCGTAGACGATTCAGGTACCAGGAAACCTACTAATATTTTCTCTTTGGTTTCATGGAACTCATATATTTAAACAAATATTTCTTGTATACTAGCTAACCTGTGGAAACACTAGCACTGCATGTTTAATTCGAAAACATCTAAAAAGAAGATATTTAAAAATTGGCTTTCTCAGAAGTGATACTTTACTTTACAAAAACATCTTTGAAAATAATATTAGCAGTTATAATGTAATCATCTCAAGGAAACCTAAAAGAAAATCATCTCAACCAAATTACTGGAACTTCAGCCAGTGAAGACTCAATTCAAGACGATTATTCACGATATTTATTTAACCGACTGCAGTTCTTATGTAAGTATGAAATAAATATATTGAATGTATAACAAATATGGAGTTGTCTGGCAGCTCAAATGTAATTAGTGGGGAAAAAAGTGATTACTGCACTAGCCCTCAAAAACTTCTGGCTACGATCCCGGATTCAATTTTTTTTTTTTTTTTTTTTTTTATCTGCTTAACATCTCTCTAACAGCATGATCTTTAGAGATGGGAAACGATGGGGGGCAAGGAATGGGAAGGAATTCGACCATGGCATTTTGACGGAAGCATCCCGGCATTTGCCTGGAGTGATTTGGGAAACCATGGAAAACCCAAATCTGGATGCCCGGACGGGGATTCGAACCGCCGTCCTCCTGAATGCGAGGCCAGAACTTCAAATTTTTAAGATTTGTATTTGCCCATATGAACTATAGTGGGGCGTTCTGTGGTTGGGATTCTACGTTAAATTGTAGGTCCCAGAGAAAAGAAACTGGCTGTCCTACCTCCAATACAATGGCTTAGGGTGAAAACATGCCGAGCAGCTCGCGCTGAAGGTCGCGGCCGCGGTGGCGGTAGATGTTTCATCCACGTGAATCAAAAGCATTGTTAGTAATGAGTCAGCGCAAGCCGAGGCGGTCGCGGTCGCCGTCGCTGCTCGCCATTCAGCTGCAGGTCGATGCCAGAACAAACTATTTTGTTTTCTCCTCGCGGCCTAGCGCGCCGCTGGAGGTCTGCTTGGCGCTGATTGGCTGAGCTATGTCAAGGCCACGCGATCCAGCTGCTACACTTGATTACGCAGCTCGGCTTTCGTATTATACAGAGTGGTGTTGTTTAATTTTGTCTTGTTCTAAATATTGATTTATTTAATGGATAGTCATTTCGTTTTATACAACTGCAGATATAAATGCTACATTCTGTATTAAATAAATTATTGATGAAATATTAAGTACAGATTTTTTATAAATTGGACAACTACCGAAAAGTTAATGTTTCAAGCAATTAGATAGTCAGCGGTAAATAAATTACAACAAATTTATAATAATAATAATAATATTTAATTAAATTCCAATTCAGCGCACACTCCGGTTTTCAATTTTCCTACGCACCCAGCTTTCCTCCTTTCCTGCTCCCACCAACATTTGCCCTAATTGAAATAATTATCTATTGTTGATGACTTGATTGACTATTCAGAAATTATTACACATCATATACCGACGAATATGGAACATCAGACAATTCTGTCCAACAATCATTATAAATTTAAAGAAAGTAGAAAAAAAATATTTCGTGTTAATTATTGTTTAAAATAAACTGTTGACTGATTTTGAAATGGAAAATTCTGATTTTTAAATAGAAATTCTGATTTTGGATTGATAAATTTTAGATTTGACTCGAAAATGTTTTGTTAAACGGTATATTACTTTATTTACAATAATTACCATTAATTTATAGTCACGAAGTTTTCACTCAGCATATATTGGATTGTTGTGGTAACTGTTATAAACATTTGACTTCAGTTTGTCCAGGATTTTACCGTTAAGTTTGTGGTGTATTTCGTAGGTGGGTATGGAATTAGTCTGGATGGACAAAAGTGAAGAAATTGTTTTAAATAAATTTTTAAAATCTTATTTTTATTGAATTTGTAATGCAATTATTAATAATTTGGCAACAGTTAAACTTCATATAAACGGTCCTTAGCAATTTACAGTTTATGCTGGTTTAAAATTTCAGTAACACACAAAATGTTTATATTGAATGGGTGATAATTTTGTTATGTACACAACACACAAATAAACTCAGTGGGCAAGTGGCACACCCTGCGAAACAAAAGTCTGTTTAAACAAAAAGTAAGTTGGCAGCCGAATTTGACCTTCTAACCCCAAGACAGTCGAATGCGCCACAGTAACAAACAAATCCCAATGTTTCGTTCTAACACTATTTTTATAGGTAAAAAAGACAACCAGTAATGTGAGAATGTGTATTGACTAAAAAAAATATTTTAACCTACTGTATTTCAGGTGGCCGTAATAACTTACGAAAGTAAAATAGAGAATGGGTTGCAATCCTATCTAAACGGTACGTTACTTTCAATAACTATTTACGATAATTATCATTACCTTATGGTCACGGCGAGTTTTTCCTCAGCGTGTATTGGGTTGGTGTGGTAATTGTTATAGATAATTGACTTTTCTTGTTCGTCCACGATTTTGGAGTAAATGTACTGAAAAGTTTCTGGTGTCATTCGCAGGTATGCGTGGAATCTATTTGGGTGATTTTTCAGTTCTTGATACAAATGGTGATATTCACCTAGCGTTTGTCTCTGTTCATTTATTGGGTGTGAACTGAACTGTCTGTTGCTAGCCGTAGAAAGTAGCCACCACTTTGTTACTACTGACAGGCCATCATCATCACTATCATTTTCACTTGCACGAATCATTGCAGCCTACACAGACTTAACTAATACTCGGGATAAACACAAAATCCAAACAATATGCGATGTGTGGCACCTACGAAGGTTTGTAAAGCACTGTTGAACGCTAGCAGCTGTACCTCTAAATCGACAGCGAGCTACGGGGCAAGCATCTACCGCGACCTTCACGGCGAGCTGCGCGGCAAGCATCTACCGCGACCTACAGCGCGAGCTGCTCGGCATGTTTTCACCCTTAGTATGCCTCCGTCTGGTGGATCCAACTAACATTCTATGTACTTGCTCCATCCAATCTAATACTATTATATGAGCAACTCTTGTAAACAGATAAAATGGGGGCGCACCACTTTCAGATCCTGTGCAAAATTAATGGTAACCTGTTGAAATTTGGTTTAATTGCTTCATCAACTTGTCCCCTCTTCACGTTTTGCACTCTTGCTTTACGAAAAGTCGCTAGAAATTTAATAAAGAATGCCAAAATATGAGGCTGAGCAACTGCAAAATGCTATCAGCACTGTGAAAATAACAAAAAATATCGGTACAGGTAACATATCAACCTAAACATCATAGATTTCATGTTTAGGTTGACATAGAGCCTGGACCAAAAGAAAAAATTTACATAAATTTGTGTTCTGCAGCATCTATTGGAAATAGCGTATGTATTTGTTTACAAAGGAAGCAATAGATTATCTCTGACCGCTTGTTTCTATATATGATGGTGGGCATCACCATATTACAACTCTGATAAATGTTGTCTATTTGTCAATTACAAGTGACTTTTTACAACGGAGAAAAGCTGAAATGGCAAGAAAACATTGCAAAAAAGGATTAAATCAATATTTTAAGAAACTATAAATGATTTTTCAATGCTGACGGCATGCAACGGCTGTGCGTCACTGTCATATTTTGGTATTTTTAATTAAATTCCTGGCAAGTTTTCTGCAAAGCAAGAGCGCAAAACGTAAAGAGGACATAATGATGAAGCAATTAATCCAAATTTCAACAGGTTACTACCAATTTCGCATCAGTTCTGAAAGTGGTGCAGTCCTAGATAAAATTAGTTTCTCACAAACTTGTTGATGAAATCTTGCATACTGAACAGAAATCAAAAGATGCTGAGCGAAGATCAGTTACTCAGGTACGATATATATATATATATATATCGGTAAGAAGGAAAGAACTGCGAAAAAGCAATATTTACATGGAAAGGACAGTTAAAATACACCCAACACTCAGCAAAGTTGAAGGGAGGAGGGCAGCAGCAACACAACACAACACACAAAAACAGAGAATACAATATTTTGGGCTAAAACCCTTTGTCAAGTAATTAAAGTTTGTACGCTCAAACACTTTCTTTTTTCTATTTTTTAATTCAATCTCTTTCTTAATTATTTCAATGAGAGGTATTATTATTGAACAAATAATAATACAATATGTCAATTAACTTCATTTATTACAGGGGTGGCCAACCCAAATGATCTTGCAGGCCACTTTGGAAATTCATCACAATTCCACGGGCCACATATAAAATCATATATCTCCATATTAGATTTAGACATTTGTTTCGAAGAGAAAGATTGAAACATAATGAGTTATTATTGTGTTTACTATTATTCTTACATGTAAACATAGATAATACGATAATAATGATACTAAATGCACAATGTAAACAAATATAACACTAAAAATGAAATACAAAAAATATATTGTAAAAGTGTGATGTATCTCGTCAGCCGGAAATCTGTAATATTCTTGTTGCAGAAAAAATTAAATCACAAATATTTCAGTTTATTTTGGTATATCTGATCAGATTTGTGAATGGATACACGATTTTCTAACTGGCCGGTCACAGTATGTCGTTGTTGATGGGGAAGCCTCTTCTAAACTAGATGTTACTTCGGGCGTTCCTCAAGGAAGTGTAATACAACCATTTCTTTTCTTAATTTTTATAAACGATCTCGGTGACAACGTTAATTGCAGGATGCGATTTTTGCTGATGATGCACTTATTTATAGGGAAGTAAGGTGCTCTCACAATTGCTTAGAAATTCAGTGTGATCTGGATGTTATTTCAGAATGGTGCCGTAAATGGCAACTTACACTCAACTGCAAAAGTGCAAGGCAATGAAAATAAACAATAAAAAGACCATATTTGCTCATGAGTATAAAGTTAACAATTCAGTGGATTCCTTGAAGTATCTAGGCATAACAGTACAAAGCAACATGAAATGGGACTTGCACATAACTTCCGTTGTAGGCAAAGCTAATTCTAAACTACGTTTTATAAGTCGTATTTTGAGAAGTTGTAATGCTCATCCAAAGGAAATAGCTTGCAAAGCACTAGTGCGTCCAAATTTAGAATACTGTTTTGGAATTTGGGATATGTATCGCAAAGGATTGATTGACACATTAGAGAAAGTACAGAGGAGTGCCGCTCGATTCGTGCCCGCTAGTTACAGTCCTTACGTAAGTGTCACAGAGCTGATACGTGGGTTGGGCTGGGATTGTTTGGCGGACAGACGACGTTGTTTTCGATCAATTTGTTGGAGAATATGGGAAATTCTTTAATTTACGAGTGCAATGAAATACTTATTCCGCCAACCTATTTAGGTCACAATGACAGGAGGGATAAGATTCGAGAAATAAGATGATGTACTGATACATTTATGTATTCTTTCTTTCCTCGTACTGTTCAGGATTGGAATGCACTGAAGTAGGATTGCACCCTCTGCCACCCACAATAATTTTGAATTGCAAAGTATAGATGTAGATGTAGATGCATACCGATTAATTGTTTTCAAACAAGTGTTGTTGTCCCACATGTTCGCGCTTAACGTAAAAACCGCCAAACTAGCGTCCAAACTGAGCACCTTGGCTCGCCTTTGAGCAATTGATCGGCTCGACCCGAGCGTGCTCGAGTAGATACGAGGCCTTACGAGTGTATTGCACGGCAGCTAGCCAACGAACCTTTGTGCCATAACAACAATAGGTTCCCAAGTTCCGAAACAAGACTTCATTATTACTATTTGAATAACCAGTATAAGAAAATAGAAAATTCATAATTAATTCTAAAATAAACTTTATCGATTAGAAAGATTAAGTATCATTGTGGGGTGATTACAAGTGGCATCAATGTCACAGGGAACGCTTAGAGAAGACACATTTTTCCCATTCAGCCAGCTTACGGGTTGCTAATCACCAACGGGTGTATATCTTAGCAGAACCAGAGACAGTGTCGCCACAACGTGACACAATTTGGAACTGTTAACCTCCTTTTTTTTCCTTTTGCTTATGGCTCTGTGGCTCATAAACGTCAAGGTCATCAGATATGGAATGGTACTATGGTCTAGGAAAGGGAAGGAATTCAGCCACGGCTTTTTGTAGGAAGCATCCCGGCATTTGCCTGGAGTGATTTCGGGAAACTGCGGAAATCCCAAATCTGGATGCCCGGACGGGTGTTCGAACCAGTGTCCTCCCAAATGCCGTGCCAAGTGTTAGCCTCCTCCCCTCCCTCTTATCCTGTTCTCTTCACGACACAGGTTCAGTGGTAGAATGGAACGGTGATGGCTTCCCCGTCAGATTATCCCAAGTTTACGTAACTCGCAGCTGTATATATCCAATTCTAGCAATAAAATTCTGTATTCATGTAACAAGTCACATGTAATAGCAATTTTTTTTTTTAACTGGTTTGATGCAATTCTCCATCCCTTCCTATCTTGTGCTAACCTCTTCATCTCTACATATCCCTTACAACCCAATTATCTGCTTCATATATTCTAATCTCCGTCTTCCTGTACAGTTCTTACCTTCGACTGTTCCCTCCACTAACAAATTAACCAATCCAGCATGTCTCAAAATATGACCTATCTTCTTTCTGCAAGCTTCTTCCACAAACTTCATTCCTCGCCCATCATTTCCAAAACTTGTTCATTTCTTACTTTGTCACTACTTAATTTTCAGCATTTTTGTGTACCACCACATTTCAAATGCTTCAATTTTCTTTCTTTCTGATATTCCTAAAGTCTATCTCTAGCTGCCATAAAGTGCTGTCCTCCACACATAGAGTTTTAAAAAGTTCTTTCTAATTCCTAGATCAATATTTGAAACTAAAAGGTTTCTGTTTATGATGTAATAGCTAGTAAGCTATAAAGATCAGAATTGAATAAAATATCCGTGTGAACTTTTGACTCACCTATGAGGGTGAGCATCATGGAGGAGGTGACGTAGGCGATGAGGATGACGACCAGGGACGACACTATGGCGAGCGGGATGGAGCGCCGAGGGTTCGTCGCCTCCTCGCCCGTCGTCGCGATGATGTCGAAGCCGATGAAGGCGTAGAAACACGTGGCCGCGCCCGTCAGCACCTGCGAATGTCTGAGTTTTAAACTGAGAAGATCCTTGTGAAAATTATATGAGTAAAATACAACGAGTAATGATGTTGTCCGTTTGTAATAGGACGACAGAAGAACCGCCTAATTTGTAGCATTTGTTTATCTGTTTAGTCAGGGCTGAAGTCTCATCGCCCTGCCTGGAAGACTGCTATCAGTCTAGCATCTAGCTTCTTCAGCCATACAGATAGCTGAACTGCGGAATGGGCATCGTCAACACCACAGGGCATAGTGCAAGTTACCAATCCCTGTTCAAAACTACCAGGATTCAACTTACCGCGGTCAATAGTATTACATGTGGTACGGGAAGAACTATTCAACTCTCCATACCTGGGGCTGGACAGATTCTCTGTTCTGTGACTGTGGTGAGTTTCAAATATTGGATCACACATTGTGCAGGATTCCCCACTGTGCGCCTTTCCCGGAAGCCTTGAAAATTTAAATCTGGCTACTCCGGAGGCGGTGGCTTGATTGGAGTGCCTCAATGTTGCATTATAGTGTTTATGGCTGGCAATCCTTTCATAGTGGGCCTTGTCTGCTCAACTATGTATACATGAGTGCTGGGAGAGGGGGGTGTTGCAAGGGGGTGCACTTGCACCCCCTGCTATGAAAGAAAATACACAGAAAAAGATTAAGAAACAAAAATTTCATTATAAAATGCATTGTTTGAATAATAACTTAAGGCACCTAGGTTGTTGTCCAAATTTTTTCAACATATTGTCAATAAATTCAGTATCATTAATTAATAAGTAATAAGTGTTATATACAATATAAAGAAAAAAAAACAATCAGATGAATTTCCCTTAAAGTAATCCTGCCAGCGCCCATGTATGTATATTTGTGTATAATTATTTTAAAAGAATGTTGTGTACTGTATGATTGTAGCCAAGTATTATGTCATATAGCATCATATACTAAATAAAACCTGTTTAGTGTAATAGATGCATAACAAAATACTAACAACATATTACAAAATAATTAGGAAAATCGTTTGGATGCACAAAAAATACATACCGGGTATGACAAAATGTTACTGATCTTAATGGAAAATGTCTAACCTGAACAAAATACACTCAGCATATCCATATCTCTGTGATATATGTTGCTGTGAATAAAATGTTTGTATAGGAATTTTATAGCAAAACAGAAATGTTTCTGTCTTTTTCTTCTTATTATCATTGATATGTCTGTGATGTGAACTGCTGCTATCTAGCGGCTCCACTCTGCACTGTCTCATATGTGCAACCTTCATAGTTATTACTTTTGACCTTTAAGGGTCAAATTCAAATTAAAAAAACAATTATGATGTGACCTAAGCAGAGACCATAATCTTCAAAATGATACCTAGTTTATCGATTTCAGTTAGGTATGAAGGCCTGTAGCCTTTTAGAAATAATATATATATATATATATATATATGCTATTACCTTTGCAGATGACAGATATTGTTGGAATCACACCTGGAATAAAGTCACCATGCTCCACCACGTTACTGTGCTCAATGAACTTGGAAGCACTCAGTAAAGCCATGACAGTTACGGACTACGACCCGGCACCACTTCACAATTTGGCGAATCCCGCACAAGTGCGCAATTCATGCAACGCCATGAAGTCTGCACTCTGTCACTGCTTTCCAGTTCGGGCCGGTTGCTTTTTTTTTTTTTTTTTTTTTGTCTCTTCTGTTTCATAATTAAATAGATTAACTTTTATGTATTTATAAGGACTCTTGTATGTATTTACTGCATGTGTTTAATATAATTTTAATTATGTTGCCTGTTTAATATGATTTTCTAACTATTAGAGTAATAAATTATAACATTCTTAAATATAAATGCGAACATCTTTAATCAACCAATTTCTCAAAATAATTAGGTAACAAAACAATGTTATTAAAGTAATTTTGTTTGCATCAATATAAATTTAAAATTAGTTTTTCTAACATAATATAATTTCTGTTTGTTTGGGAGCACTAAACAATTGCATATTCAGTTATTTTTTATGTTTCAAACTTCTTAATTGCTGTATATGCTGTTCTTTAAGAAGTAAACTGGAAGATGAAACAACCAATACATTTTCTTTCTAAAGATCTTTCTTCCAATGCTCTGGGCTCACATTCGGAGGATGTGTGTTCGAATACCCGTCTAGGGATCCAGATCTGGATTTTCCATGGTTTCCCCAAATCACTAAAGGCGAATTAATTACCAGTTGAAAGATAACGCCAATGCAACTGTTTAGTTTATTTATTGCTGCATCGTACGCGTTTCACCTCTCATCGACGCATCATCAGCCTTGATGAGAGGTGAAACACGTATGACGCAGCAATAAATAAATTAAACAGTTGCATTGGCGTTATCTTTCAACTGGTAATTAATTAAGCTATTGTGGAAACATGGCCTGCAACAACATCACGAATTATTTATTTATTTACTTATTATTTATCAATCTTGTTTCATGGATCCCTGGTGAGGAAGAACCTCTGGTACGTGAAACATGTCATGATTAATACACATACATACGAGTCATAATCATAGTGAAAACAATTATACGTTACACAAACAAATAAAGAGAATAAAAATAAACATTAATTTTTACAACTGAGTTTTGCAAAAGGTCTAATTGAATACAATTAATTATTTTGTTCAAAATCTTGAATAGAGTTGAAGGAGTTGCAATAAGATTATCTCAGTTTTTCTTTGAATGTATCTTTAATATCTGCAAACTGTTTTATATCCTTGGGAAGTTTATTAAACAGATGTATTCCAGAATAATTAACTCCTCTTTGTACTAATGGCAGTGATGTTTGTGTTTTGTGCAAGTTATTTCTGTTTCTTGTATTGAAATTGTGTACCTGTGAATTAGATGTAAACAGTTTAAAATGTTTTATGACAATGCACATGAGAGAATATATATACTGAGAAGTCATTGTAAGAATATTGAGTTTTTTAAAAAGTTGTCTGCAAGAAGTTCTTGGTTGTACCCTACACAGCATCCTAATAGCTCTTTTCTGTGCTATGAAAACTTTTACTTTGTGAAGAGTTTCCGCAAAAAATTAAGCCATATGACATTACTGAATGAAAATATGAGGAGTAAACCTGTTTCGTTAATTCTAGATCTTCTGTTAGAGTAAGTGTTTGTATTGTAAAGGTGGCACTACTTAACTTCCTCAGTAGTGAAGTGATATGTTCATACCAACAGAGTTTCTCATCTATTTCAATACCAAGGAATTTTATACTCTTTGCTTCTAAGATTGTGTTATTTTTATAGCTTACTTGTTAATTTGGCTGTGCATAATTTTTTGTTTTAAACCTAAAATAAAGTATTTTTTTCAAAATTTAATTTTAATGAATTTGCCTTAAACCCAATGCAGGGATGCTTTCTTTAAAAGCCGAGGCCAAATTCCTTCCCGTTCCTTGGCCCCCAGTCCCATCCCGCCTCTAATGACTTCAACATCAACAAGTTATAAAACAATAATAATAATAAAAAAGTCCAGACTTGAAGTTATTGATTGATTTACAGATTGTCAAAAACAGAGAGACATATTAAGGTGATTCACTATTTTATTAATGTATCTTATGTATAAACACTAACAAAAATGATTCTTTGATTGCTAACTAACTAGAGAGATTATTTTGAAAACTTATATGATTTACTGAACAGCACATAATTTGACTAAAGACTGAACGCTTACCATATTTGAATATTTGCTTTGTTAGAATTATACTTAAAAACAAAAATATAAAATCACAAAGTTACCATCTCGGTTTCGCCACGAGTGATTTGGAGAAACCGTGGAAAACCCTAATCTGGATGCCCGGACGGGGATTTGAGCCTGCATCCTACTAAATGCAAGGCCAGAGGATTAAATTGTAGCTATAGTTTCAGACAGTATACTTAAGAGACGCTATACATAAATTAATATATTTTGTCGATCAAAATATTTTCAACTATTTTATTTTTATTATTTAAGTTCATTTATTAATACATTAAATGGATATTTATTTCCTGGTAACCACATTTATTATTTACTATGATAACATATATTCAAATATTGATCTAGGAATTAGAAAGAACTTTTTAAAACTCTTTGTATGGAGCACAGCACTTTATGGTAGTGAAACATGGACTTTAGGAATACCGGAAATAAAGAAAATTGAAGCATTCAAAATGTGGTGCTACAGAAGAATGCTGAAAATTGAGTGGACAGACAAAGTAAGAAATGAACAAGTTTTGGAAATGATGGGTGAGAAAAGAAGTTTGTGGAAGAAGCTTACGGAAAGAAGATACAGGCTGATAGGTCATATTTTGGGACATGCTGGATTGGTTAATTTGTTAATGGAGGGAACAGTTGAAGGTAAGAACTGTAGAGGAGGACAGAGATTAGAATATGTGAATCAGATAATTGAGGACGTGGGCTGTAAGGGGTATGCAGAAATGAAGAGGTCAGCACAGGATAGGAAAGGATGGAGGATTGCATCAAACCAGTCTAAAGACTGACAAGAGGGACAAGGGAGTAGGGAAATTTTATTTTGTAGGCAAGGGGTTGAAGGATTGAAATAAGTTACTAAGAGAAATATGAGAATTTACCAAAACAACAAAGAGGTATTGCAAACACGTTTACATTAATAGACTGTCTTTTAACAGGGGATTGATCCAAAACTTCTAGGGTTTCCAAAATAATGAGAAGAGGAAATATAATAACATAAGAACGGAAGAAAGGAGGAAACAGCAGAGTGAAAGGATGAAGAATTAATGAAAGTCAAGAAAAGAAAGATTGAAATGAATGCGCGGGATTAGTTTTTATGGTCCTTAGATAGCCAGAATCGATGAGAAGAAGAAGAAACTGCCTTTGGTATTGTGTGTGTATATTTCACTAGGTATTTAATTTTTCACCTAAGTTTTTTGTGGGTTTACTTAAGACTAATTGAATTTTAAATTAAATTGCAATCGAGTTCATACTCTGGTGGCAATGTCCCTAATCACGTATTTACCATTGTCTTACTATTATTATTTTTTATTGAAAGGTCATATATTTTGAGTGTAAATTCCGTGACTCATCTTCTTTGAATTTTAATTTTAAATTCCTTCCACATTTTTGCTAAATTGTTCAGCAGTTCCCTATGGTAATTTATTACAACCCTATTACTCTTACCAAAAAAAAGCTTTCTACCTATTAGGGGGCATCCGTTAACTATTACCCTAATAGGATAAAAGAAAAAAGTCTACAAACTACTTGCTTTTTTTTGCCTCGTGAATGTCAGTGTCATTAAAGGGGGGAAGGGATGCAGGACAAGGAACGGGAAGGAACTCAGCGATAGCCTTTTGAAGGAAGCATCGTGTCATTCACCTGGAGTGATTAGAGGAAACCGTGGAAAACCCAACTCCAGATGCCCGGACGGGGATTCGAACGCACGTCCTCCCGAATGCGAGGCGAGAGCGTTAACCACTCACCCACCACGCTCGGTAAACTACTTGCGATGTCGATCCCAAATATTGGGGGTTGAGGGCGGGTCTTACCGCCCATGAAAACAAGAGAGCTACAAACGAGGAAACAGAAACTATCCAAAAGTTACAAGGTCGTCAGTAGATAGGGTACCTTGAGATATATCCTCACCAAAAGGGGGGGAGGGATTTCACCACATCTCATCACAAAAGGGGGGGGCAGATTTCTGGAAAAAAAATATCTCACTAATTAATGGGCGCCACTTTACTGAGAAATTCAAGCATTTTAGTAACATATGTTGGGGGAAGTATAAATCGCCTGGAATGCCAATCGTGTTAAGCTTCACAAATCAGTTCAAAACAACTGAGTTCCCAGTAGCTTAACAATCTACACTGCAAATGACTTTGTACAAGCACAGAAATAGAGTAGAAAATTACAGGCCAATCAGTTTGAGATCAGTGGTAGTTAAATTAATGGAGAGATTGATATGCAACCACATCAGAAATGTATGTGAGGAGCATAAGTGGTTTTAGAGTAGCGAGCAAGGATATTCATGTGAATCTCAGTTGATGGGGTATATGGAACAAATTTCAGATGAAATGGACAAGGGAGGCCAAATTGATAGTGTAGCACTAGATCTGTCAAAGGCGTTTGATAGAGTGAGTCATAAAACGGAAGTAAATAAGGTAAAAACTATTGGGAGTGGATAGAAGAAGTTTTAAAAGGTAGAAAACAGAAAATTAGGGTAGGAAATGAAGTACCAAAAGAAGTGGAAGTAAAAATGGGTGTGCCACAGGGTAGCGTATTGGGACCATTGCTATTCATTATTCTAATGAATAATTGTGTTGATGGTTTACTATCTGAAATTAGATTGTTTGCAGATGACATAATGCTGTATAAAAGAATCAAAACGATAGAGGATTGTAAACAGTTGCAGGGTGATCTGGACAGGATATCTAATTGGGTTGGTAAACATGGGACGAAGATAAATGCAGAGAAGAGTCAGCTAATTAGATACACAGATAAAAAAACTAAAGGTTAATTATGAATATAAGGTGGGGAAAGAATTGCTTGTTGAAAACTTGAAATGTAAATACCTTGGCATTACATTTGTTAACAAGCTTAACTGGGCAGAACACATTGGACAGGTGGTAGGAAAAGGTTTCAAAATTCTGCACTTGTTGGAGAGAGTGATGAGGGGATGTATGAGAGAAGTAAAGGAATTGGATTACAAAACTTTGGTCAGACCATTGCTTGAATATGGTAGTGTAGTATGGGACCCACATTTTGCGTACAAAAATCAGCAGTTGGAGAGGGTGCAAAATACGGCTACTAGATTTGTTTCTGGAAATTACCGCAGAATGGAATGAGTAACAGATATGATAAAAGAGCTGGAATGGGATTCATTGGAAGATGGAAGGAGAGTGAAGAAGGTCATGGGAGTGTACAAGGCGTATATTGGTGTAAGAATGAAAAGTAGTGCATGGAAGGGAAAAGAAGACCATGACCACAAGCTGGCACTCGATTTCAGGCACAAGGGTGTGGGAAGATTCTCTCTTTTAATTAAGGGTAGGTTTACCAGACGTTCCTGTTTGCTGGGGACAGTCCTCGTATTTAGTTCTCTGTCCCTGGACAGATTTCGTTCCTGCAATGTCCGTGGATTTTTACTGTTGTACTCAGAATTTTTTTTAATCAAGTGAGAGATGTTTAAAAGCCCTGATTTGCTAATACATTCGTTTAAAGCAAGAGGTATGAAGTGCCCTTCTTTCCTTGTACGTGCCTAGCAATAAAAGAAAATTACCAGCATACTGCGTCTTGGACACAACTGCTTTGTGCAACATGGCTGCCTGTGAACCTTCATTTAAAATGCAAAATATAAACAATATGTGTTTTTTTAAACTGCTTAACGTCTCTTACCAGAGAGGTCTTTAGAGACAGGAAAGGAGGGGGGGGGCAAGGAATGGGAAGGAATTCGACCATAGCCTGGAGTGATTTGGGAAACCATGGAAAACTCAAATCTGGATGCCCGGACGGGGATTCGAACCGGCGTCCTCCCAAATGCGAGGCCAGAACGTTAACTGTTACACCACCACGCTCAGTGTGTGGCTTTTAAGTTAACCTATCCTTGAATCATATAACTTATAAAAGTACAACGCGTAATTAGTACAAATGCCGAAAGCGTCCCTGGATTTTTGTGAAAAAGTTGTGAAGTGTCTCCGGATTTGGAGAAAAAATTCTGGTAACTCTAGGTAGGGGTGTCAGGGATTGGAATAAGTTACCAAGAGAAATGGCGAATAATGTACCAAAAACATTTAAAGAATTTAAAGTTAAAATTTGTAGAGGGCAAATGTAGGTGGGTGCAGGAAAGTGGGAATATGAGTGTGTAGGGAAATTGCCACCAGAGTGTGTGCTGTATTGCAATTTAATTAAGTATTATTATTATTATTATTATGGATAGTAGGAGTGGCACTGACCCCGGACCAGCCGAAGGGCAGGAAGCCCTTGTGCTCGGACCAGTTGTGGCTGTCGACGTAGAAGAGCCCTGCGGTCATGATGAACACCCACACGGCCAGGTTGATGGCGTTGAGCACGTTGTTGAAGACGAGCGACTTCTTGACGCCGGCGGCCATCAGCACCGTCATCAGGATGGTGATGAGGCAGGCAAGCAGGTCAGGCGGGCGACCTGTCGACGCACGGCAGCTTCAACAATCAGCGAGTACACAGAACGTAAAGCACCCAGACGGGAAGCGGGAAACGAAATCGACACTGTGTGTTATTTCACTGATTACAAAATAGACAAATAACATGGCAGTATGAACGCACTTAACACTATGACATTGCACCTTCTCTGGCCTTGATGACACACAGTGATTTAATTATATAGGGCAGGGATGGCGGACCTTCATTGATGTGCGTTCCATTTTTTCTAAAGAAATGTTGAATGAAGTCATGAGACGCCATCAAAGAATCATAACTAAGTAATTAATGCGAAAAGGAATAAAATGAAACTAATGAAACTTCTGTTCTGTTGATGACAAATAACTTATATTAGTTAATTCTGTGTAACCTTCAGAAGCATGCTAGCTGAAGTGGACTCATCTGACAAACGGTATCGAAGCGAGTCTTAATATCATTCTGTTTCACTTTCTTGACATACAATTTCAGATTTGTTTCATAGCGCCGTGTTGCAGGTGACATTCTATTCACTGCTCCAGAACATTAAGCACACCAATTCATCACATTTACAAATCGTGCCACATTTCTCAGTCCACCGAGGCTGAAATTCTCTATTACACGTATGTAGAACTTTTTTAACCAAATTACCCGTGTTGAATAGTTGTACATGTAACTGAAACAAAGCTGCTGTGTTAATAAAACTATCTTAAAAAATGTGTGAGTGGCAAAAGCAGTCGACGATGCCCAATAAGTTAGCTTAGCATCCCTCCCGCAGCATGCGACTGCTCACCGAGGCCGTTCGGTGAGAAATTCACTCGAAGTCTGCCTCCGTAGTCATTCTGCCAGCGATAGTTTCATTCATGATGAACTTTGTTACTACGATCTTAAACTATGTAGACAAAAAATAAATTACTTATATCGATTACGTACCTACTTAATTAATGTTGTGCCCAAATTATTTGGTCGTGTGCCATCCCTGGTATACAGTTCACCTGGTGTACAGTGTCATAAACGGTGGCGTAGCTAGGTTAACAAAGGCCCTCAGGCTAGATGGGTGAACTGTTTTTTGGTCCCCTGAGCTGAGCTCGGGGGTCCCCTGAGATAGGGGGGGGGGGGGGGCCCCAGTGCACAGCACCGCCTAGCCCTCCCATAGCTACGCCCCTGGTCATAAAGCTGTTGTGTCCGCTCCTGGCGCAAGCTGCCCCACAACTCTAGAAACTGGACCCTGATATCCTGGATACTGGCACTGGGACGGAGTGGACGTCCTCACCGCTCCCACGCATCTTCTCTGTCTATGGACCTTGCCAGTCACAAGAGTAACTCAACATTACGCAGACAGCTCATACAGATGTGTCGTGTGTGGATAAGTGGCGTCCTAATATGTAATCGTAGCTTTACCCGGCGAATTTGACGCTCGGAGATATCTCGGGCATGCGGCCGGATCAACTGATCATCTGGCTGCATGCCTGAGAGATCTTCGAGCATGTTCCCGTTGAAAAATTGCATGATGATACTGTCACAGGAGAGGGAACACATGAGGACGTAGGACGTCCATCACGTACCACTGTGTCGTCAGTAGTGTTCGGATCTTTATGACCAAAAAAAAAAAAAAAACAGAAATATTAACAAAAATATACCCTTAAAAGTGCGTAAGTATGACCTAAACATGACAAAATATGACCAAACATTTAAATTTACTACACATGAAAACATGCTGAATTATATGTCGTTTATTTTATCTAGTAGTGTTGCTTTCATGTAGACAGCATAATTTGCTTCCGTGCACTCGCTGCATCATTGGGAAATTAAATTTTAAATGATTTTGTTGAAGTCACTTTAATTTCACATAATTTACAGAATAAAACTCTTTCATCTGTACTAAAATACTCCTCTCTACATCCCCTTATGCAACTTTACTCTTTCAGAAAATTTTGTTCGGTAGGTCTACTCACTGATCCACTGCAGATTTAACGATGACTGAGGATATTTCGTTGAGATATTGATTGACACGGATCAACACAGGCATGCTTCTGAGATTAAAAGGCGCGCAGAACATTACGTTTAGAGAGTGACAATAATGTATATAACTTTGGTTCTTGACTGGAGAATTCTATCACAGTGAAAATTAGTTTTTTTCCCCGCCTGTACAGCATAAGTACAGGTCTGTGAATAATAATCTTAATTTATTCTCATCTACATCTAGTAAATTCCCGGTATTATTAAAAAAAACTACCAGAATTTTCCTCAAAATATGACCATAAATATTATCGTAATATGACAAAAACTAGAAAATGATGTGAATATGCATTTAAATGCTATATAAAATACATTTAAATACAACCAGAAATGTTCAATCATTGTTCAATTCAGCATTTCAGCTCAGAAAGAAGGCAGAAAAAAAAAATATGACTTGTCCTAAAGATCGGAACTCTACTTTCCCCCTCAATCACTGCCGACCTTAACCTGACGACATACCCGACGGTTCCCCACACTGTGACACCGAGGATAACATCGCTGTGCCTCTGCAGGAGGCTCTCCTAGTCATCTGCAGTCCACTGAATCTCGGTTCTGGACTACCACCGTCAGCGATGTAGCGAGAGGTCCGTTCTTCCAGTGTGCTGGAGAGGCACAGTGTCTGGCACAGAGGGCTTCAGGCACAACCGTACGCCACAGACGACCTGCATGCTCGTGTGTTATCTTTCATGTGACAGTAGTGTGGTGCCACTTTTCAACACATATGAACTACCTACTTTATGTTGAGATACTCCCATGGCGAGCAAGATCCCCAGAGCTGTCCCCGGTAGAAGACGTGTGGGACCAGCTCTGACGTCAACTCCGTCCCAGGATATAGAGGACCAGCTCGCCTGAGGAGAGGATATGACGACTCTGCGACTCCCTTCCCAACCGAATCAGTGCATGCAGCCAGGCCAGAGATCGTACTAGTAAGTGTGACTGTACTGCCAAGTTAATTTTGTAATCACTGAAATAACATTATATAACATCTAAACCCGTAAAGTTTTATTAGATTTCCTGCTCTCCTTCTGTGTGCTTCACTTTTTTGTCAGGCAGTATTTGTGCAAAACACATAGCCTTATCATTCATACAGTGGTAGTTTCATGCCAATATAAAAAGGAACAGGCATACAACCAATAGGGTTGAAGCAGGATAGTTGATAGATAGCAACTTAACAATGCACAGGTCTGTTTTATTTTGCGAATCAACCATCTGCCCTACAACCTGAGACATTCATGTTTTTTTTTTTTTTTTTTTTTTGAGATGCCACCTTGCTGAACTGCACTTGCTTTCTGGTTTTGCTGCTGCATCTTTGTCACTGCTAGAAATGTATTAGTCCCATCCTGAGTGCCAATATCATTTCCCAGTACAATTCACAGATCATTTAGATTTCATGGCTCAGATTATGTTGCTTCGCTATCAGTGTGTCCGCGGTTCAAGTGATGGTGTAATTGATATGTGTACTCCGTGGAGTAATCTGGTTGTCGTGGTGACAGTGTACCTGTCTTCAACAAACACAGGAAGTGTGTGGGGAGGGGGGGGGGGGGGGGCGGGGAGGTATGCAAGAATGGAGACTTTCCTAGCATCTGACTGCGGCCGGATTTATAATGCCAGAGTTACACCCGTAAAGAGTTCATCACAGAGGCTACCGATTGAGTCAAGTGTGGAAGTACATACAAATTGCAACAACAATAACTGAACCACTTCACAGGGCAAAAACTTCAATTACAGTGTTGCTGGAATAGCAGACACACTTTCCCAGAGAAGCAACACAACTTAACCTCTTATTACTTTCTGTCTTCTGTGACCGGTAGCAGTGCTTAACACGTCATCTTCCTTCTCTGTAATCCTCAGGGAAGGCATTACTGCAAGCTAAACCTACTTGACTGATTTCTTGCTGTATCCTTATCATTCTGTTGCCAGCCCAGGCTCTACAATACCAACGTGACTCATTGAGTTTGTTCAGTATAATATAATACTATGTTGCTTTTGGAGCATACCATATAATAGTAAGTCTGGTTAACTTACATGCTACCAACATCAACTTCTTTCAAGGATCCCATGCTGGACTAATCTCCAACATTAAAAGACTTCTATGAATTATCTTATATGTTGATGTTAAGAATTATTTCTTTATGTAAGAAGCCGATTGGCGTATAAATAAATAAATAATGTCCTGATGGAAGAATTCTATTAGGAATGCTAAACACACTAGGGAAAATAATATGGAAAGATAAACTACACCCAGCACTCACCAAAGTTAAAGTGAGGAGGGCAGTAACAACAAAAAACAATTCACAAACACAAAACAAAACCAAAACACTATTTCAGGAAAAACCTTTTTTGAAGAAGCCGGAACAATCTTGCGTGGCTGCGTTTACTGTAGGCACTTGCGCAAGCTCAGCTACATGTGTCTATTTACTTAAAAAAAATAGTTTTGCCAAAAATATTGTTTTTTGTGTTTATGAATTATTTTTGTTGCTGCTGCCCTCCTTGCCTCAATTTTGGTAAGTGTTGGGTATAATTTATCTTTCCTTTCCGTATATGTATCAGCTCACAGCATTTCCTCCAACTCTATTGTTGCTGATAAATGAAGATAATTATGACTATAATCATCGTCTTCCTCCGTCTCCAGTCAGTTCCCGGGTGCGGTGTTAGAGCGCTAGCCACCTTCGTCTGTTTCCTCTTCCTGGACTCTAGACCACGATGCACCTCTCTCCTGGTGGTCCAGTCTCACGAGATCAGTCCATCTCTTTCTGGTCGGCCTCTTCGTCTTCTGCCCTTCAGTTTTTTTCCCAGCATATCCTCGCTGTTCTTGTTGGGTCCATCCGTTTGACATGTCCCAGCCATCGCAATCTCGCTTTGTCAATTTTTTCTTGCAGGCTTTCACTGATTGGGATCTGCTTACAGATCACTTCATTCCTGGTTTTGCCTCTTCTGGTTTTCTGTACCATTGATGTCGGGAACTTCATCTCGGCTGCCTGGAGTCTGTTGGTAGTGGTACATACGTCCAGGCTGTACGTTGTAATTGGCAGGAAGTATGGATTACACAGCGACATTTTGGCTGTAACTGGAATATGAGTGTCCCACAGAAGGTGCCTAACTTTGTACCCCGTTGCAAATTTTGTCCTGAGATAATTACATGTGCAAAAAAAAGAAGATTATCTTCCTTTCTGCACTCAACACTTCAAACAAATTTTTTAATCACCGCTACCCCCATGTGAATGTAGCTGATACAGGTGCAAGCTTCATAAGTAAAGCCATGACTAATCTTTTTTTCTTTTTTACCCCTTTCACTAACAGCGTCAATGCAACAGTACTACTACGTATGATATAGCAGTAAGCAGTCTGTGTTTGTTTCCTGTATATATCAGCGTTATTTTTTAAACATCATATGGTTTTTAATAAAAAGATAAATACTGTTTATAACTTTAAAACATATTTATTTCTGTATTATACATACTTTTATGTACCTCTTTGCCTAAGTTCAAACACTTCTCTGACCACTCAATGAGTTTTTGAATTTCAACGTCGAAGAAATTTGCCTCCTGTGAAGAAGCCCAGTCCGTGACTGCAGTTGCCACTTCTTCGTCTTCACTGGACTGTTCATCAAAGAGGAATTCCTTGAAGTACCGAAACAGGTGAAAACCGTGTCTGAACCCTCGAATTTCACTGTCGACAACACGAACCAAGTGTTCGTAAATCGGAGAAGGTCGTCTGGGCGTGGCCCGTCGTGCACACTAACCAGCCAGTCACAGTATGTTCCCATCCACTTTCGAACTTCGCTATCACAGTACACTTCACAAATCTGAATATCCGCTGCTGTCAAGTTCCTTGCACTCGAGAATTTAATTGCTGATCATACCTCACAGTTCAGTGGAGAAACAACTTTCCTAAACATTACAACGTTCTACAGCTCAGCTTATAGACAGATGATAAAGCAGCTAACAGTGTCTAAACGTGTCCAAAGCACACTGGGAGTAGACACACGCACACTGTGGCAATCGCATATCATTAGGAAATGGACGTTATTTAAGAAGTAACCCTTATAGTACAAAGGTTGGTAGAGAACTGATAAAAGATTATTGGTTGCAAGGAGGAAGTGACAGCGAATACAGTGCAGCGAGGCAATCTTGAGAAGCGTGGAGATGATCAAATCTATCTGACAAATTTACTGGCCACACTTCACGATTTCATCAAACAATAGTGCGATGGTTCAAACCAAGTTCAAACAAATTTGTCAAAGTTGCCTACAGTTTTGGATTTCCCTTTATGGGAACGTGATGCATGCCACAGTGGGTAAGGCCAGCATTACACTGTAAAATACCTTTTATACAAGATTTTATCATATTTATTTTATAAAAGATATTTTATGCTATTTGATCAGGCCCATTGCACTACGTAAAATTTTTCATCACAGTTCCCTGAAGTGAACTTGTATGCTTGTGCAGCCGTAGTAAGTACAGCTGTCACCATATGCGTTTACTGAAGAAAATGATGAGAAGCAAACATATTTGAGTTAGTGGATTGCAAAGACACGCTATGAACTTGGTAGGAATTCATCAAAGTTTAGTGAAAGAGCTGCAAAGTGAGAATGTAGCATACTGTAAACATTATGGTCGAAGCTGCAGCTTAGGTCCAATAAATTCTTACCGCAATATTTTCAAAAATTTCTATATCAGAATTATTACGCCCAAACCTACTGATATATCTTATTGGGTATCTATTTTCATGGTGTATGTGCAAAGGGTTGTACTCGACAACTAGGGGTGGATCTACACCACTATGCAGTATGGTGCCAGTATAACTCAGCTATTATTCCAGAAATTTGTGGCTTCTTAATCAAGTAAATTTCTTTTTCACATCATCGACAGCACAGCATTTATTCATAGAACTAATTAACATCACAATCTTTGCAATCTATCACAATCTATCCTTATAGTCTACATATTTCTGATTGTACAACATTTTCTTCTGTTTATACTCAGAAATCAAGATTTTCATGCATTCGGCAGTCCTGACAAACTCCTATAAGTTTGCTTGAGCCATGTTATTTGTTTATTTTGGTGGAATGATAAAATATTTTGTAAAATGTAATGCCAATGTATTACATTTTATAAAAGAAATTTTATAAAATATGTCCCATTACACCATAAAATATTTTATAAAATATCTTTTATCAAAGATCTTTGAAAAATTAAAGTGTAACACCAGCCTAAAGCATTTTTGGCATTGACTCTACCACCGTCCATTAAGAAAGATAAAGAGCAAAGATGTTGGTCTAGAGCGGTCCACCTCGGACATTTTTGCAGCCCGCGAGATTCATCACACTTTTACAAAATATATTTAGTAAAAACCAATGTATTAAAAAAGAAAACATTAAATGATTCTTAAGACTTCCACGGCTGTCTTTGTACATACTTTATTGCTTTACAGGCTATGCCGCATCGTTTATTTGATTACCTTAGCTTTCGGCTGCTATACTACAGCCTTCTTCAGTGATACTGTTTTTATTTAGGTTGACATAGCAATCGTCGCCAGCATCACAGAGAAAGAGGCTGCTATCTTCGTTGATGTTGTTTGAATTCTTTAAGATTTCTGCTGCCTCTTTCCCACGTCGAGGCCACCACTGGTCTTCTCTCCACAGCAGCCTCGTATCTTGAAATTTTATTTCATGCCCGGTGTCAATAGCATGGCGGACGATGGCAGATTTGTCGCTGTTGTTATATTTGTAGTGGCGGATATGTTCTTTAAGTCACCTCCGCCACTGTGCGACCTGTCTCTCTGATGTATACACTGCCACAGCTGCAGGGGATTTCGTAAACACACGTAAGCTGGTGTGGGTGTAATTTATCTTTCACTCTGGATAATGATTGGCCGAGTTTGCAACTGTGTTCCAATATGGTGGTGAACTTTATGCTCAAGTTGAAGGTGCGGCTATGGGCTCGCCACTTTCGCCTGTAGCTGCCAACATATTTATGGAAGCATCCGAATAGAGGTCCTTAACCATGCGCGCCTAAAACCGAAAATGTGGATCCGGTATGTTGATGATACCTATGTCAGCTGGCCTCACAGGAAGGAGAATTTGCAGGAGTTCCTACACCACCTGAATAGTGCCCATCCAAGAATCAAATTCACCATGGAAGTGGAAGAAAACGGACAACTGTCATTCCTCGATGTCCTGGTTCAAAAGATCATAAATATATCATCTATGTATCTGAACCACACGAGGGAACTGAGGGGGGAATTCTTCAGAAAAATATTTTCCAGACAGCCCAGGAAAAGGTTAGCATAGGACAGGGCCATGCGGGTACCCATGGCAGTGCCGCGTATCTGGTGGTAAATCTGGGAGTTGAACGAGAAATAGTTTTTGGAAAGGATAAAGTTGGCAAGGGATATGAGAAAGGATGTTCTGGGAAGACTGTTTGGAGGGCGCATATCCAAGAAGTGCTGAAGGGAACTGAGGCCTTCAAGGTGGGGAATATTGGTGTACAAGGAGGTTACGTCAATTGAAACAAGGAGGGAGTCTGGTGGTAGAGGACTGGGGACTTTTGACAGACGCTCCAAAAAATGTGGTGTGTCTTTGATGTAAGATGGAAGGTTCTGCACAAAAGGTTGGAGGTGTTGATCCACCAAGGCTGAAATTCGTTCGGTGGGGGAACCATAGGCCGCAACTATAGGTCGTCCTGGATTGCCAGCCTTGTGTATCTTGGGGAGAAGGTACAGAGTAGGTGTGCGGGGATTTTGAGGGGTGAGAAGGGATAAGGATTGTGAAGAAAGACCTTGTAAGGGGCCTAGGAGGTCCAGGAAGGAGCGAATTTCGAGGCAGATGGAAGAGGTGGGATCTGTGGCATGTGGACGATATGTGTTGGTATCAGAGAGCTGTTTAAGGGCCTCCGCATCGTAGTCACTGTGGTCCATGACCACGGTGGTGGAATCCTTGTCTGCTGGAAGGATAATGATATTTTTGTTATTGGACAGTTCTCTCATGGCCCGGATTGCAGTAGGGTTGAGGTTACTGGAGTTGGGAATAGAGTTGAGGAAAGATTTTGAGGATAGGGTCGATGTGAGGAAGTCTTGGAACAGGAGGAGGGGATGATTTTGGGGAAGTGGAGGAGGGTCAAGTTGGGATGGTGGTTTGAACTGCTCTAATCTGGACTCAATCTCACCTCAGCGGCTGTCACTCTCTTTTGTGGAAGCAAAGTGATACCGCCAGCGGAGTGTGCGGCAGAAAGCAAGCGAGTCCCGGACCAGAGCAGCATGGTCGAACTTGGGAATAGGCGAGAAGGAAAGTCCCTTGGAGAGGATAGAGAGTTGTGGTTCAGACAAGGACGTGGACGAGAGGTTGACCACTGACCGTTGTGGTGTGTCTACAGGTCTGGCAGTGGCACGAGGGATGGGTGGTAATGGAGGTGGGTGTGGCATATTAAAAATGTGGGCATGACATGGGACTTTGGCAACCAGGGGAGGAGGTGGTGTGTGCTGCCTATGTGAAGCATGTTGGTAAGGAAGAGATAGGCCTAAAACAAGGTAGCTTTTCAATAGATTTGATAGCTTTAGCAGATGTTTTTGTGCACATTTCTGTTGCAACTGTCTGCACTCTGTGAGAATTTGTTTAAGATGTTGAGTTGGGGAGGGATGCATTAGACAAAGAATCTTGTTGAAAGACGAAAGTTGAATCGAATGTTGCTGGGCTTGTAGTAGATATTACTGGAGAACAATATGGGTGAGAGTAAGCGATTGAGTGAAATAAAATGCATGGAGAGTTTGGTGGAGTTGTGGGTGGCAACCGGAGACTGGTAGTTTTATTGTCAAGCCATTGGGGGTTGAAAGAGAGGCATGATTGAAGGAAAAGTATATGAGAGTGGAGTCTAGTGAGGTAGATGGCATGGAATGGTTTCACGTAATGGTAAATTGGAGACATGATTTTAGAGAAGTTTATGGAAAGAACAACACCACTAACCTTTTCCTGGGCCGTCTGGAAAATATTTTTCTGAAGAATTCTCCCCTCAGTCCCCTCGTGTGGTTCAGGTACATAGATGATATATTTATGATCTGGACCCACAGGGAGGACCACCTCCTAGACTTCCTCAACTCATTAAATGATAATCACTCCATCAATTTCACATGGTCATATTCCCACACCTGTATCACCTTCCTTGACGTAGATATCACCCTACGACAGGGGACCCTCCATACCTCAGTACACATTAAACCGACCAATTTACAACAATACCTACACTCTGACAGTTGTCACCCCCTTCCACATTAAACGCTCCCTCCCAGACAGCCTTGCAATCCGTGGCAGACGCATCTGTTCTGATCATGAATCAATCTCCAGTTACTCTCGAAAACTATCCCAAGCCCTTGTTTCCCGCTGATACCCCCCATGATCTTGTGGAAAAACAAATTTCCCGTGCCATCACCCACAACCCTCGTTCTGAACCTCCTAAAGCTGACCGTGGACCAACACTTGTCACCCAGTTTCTTTCCTGGCCTGGAATCTGTCAACCAGATACTCCGCCGTGGGCATGATTTCTTACGTTCCTTCCCTGAAATGCGTCTCCTCCTTCCAAAATCCTACCCACTGCTCCCCGCACTTGCTTCAGCAGACCCCCCAACCTGTACAACATCTTGGTCCACAAGTATTTACCTGCCGACTCCCCCTAGACCTCCACAGGGATCTTTCACATGTCACAGACCCCGCTGTAGAACTTGCAGCATGCACCCTGCCACCACTACTTACTCTAATCCTGTCACAGGCGAATCTTTCCCTGTAATTGTACATGCCACATGTGCTACCACTCACCTTATTTACCAACTCACCTGCATCCACTGCACTGCCTCTTACATTGGTCTCACCACTCAACAACTATCCTACAGGATGAATGGCCACAGGCAAACAGTTTTATACTTCCAGCCCAGACCATCCCGTGGCAATTCATGCGAACTTCCATAATTCAAACAACCTCAACACCTGTTTCAAAGTCAGAGCTATTAGAGTTTTTTCCGAATACCACCACCCCTTCAGAACTCCGCAGATGGGAACTAGCCTATCAACATATCCTTGACACCAGACACACCCCTGGCCTAAACCTAAGTTAAACCTGTCACTTGCCATCTCTCATTTCATTTTACAGTCGGTTATTTATTTATTTATTTTTAATTTTTTCATTTATATTTTTTTTATTTTTTTAATATATATATATATATATATTATATACTTTTTTATTATTTATGTATATACTAGCTGTTACCCGCGACTTCGTACGCGTGGACTTGGAGTTTCAATTCCAGAATTGGATATAGAAAACTGTTAGTAACGTAAGATTTGTCCCAAACAACACCGAGTCGTCATAATATGATGAAAGCCATCATTATATCATCCTATCATCTAATCTGTCTCATGAAGAGAATCAATTTACAACATATTTAAAAACAGAAAAGTAAGCGAAGGGTGCGGGGATGTGTGTGTGTGTGTGGGGGG
>JARYHS010008074.1:4209630-4263613 GCA_031002005.1 Vandiemenella viatica
AATAGGATAAAAATGTATATAAAACTGTGTATAAAAACTGTAACACAGATTTGTCACTGATGATGCCTCGATGAGAGGTGAAACGCGTACGACGCAGCAATAAATAAATTAAACAGTTGCATTGGCGTTATCTTCCAACTGGTAATCGATTGAGCAACTATGGAAACATGGCCTGCAACAACATCGCAAATTATTTATTTTTCAATCTTGTTTCATGGATCCCTGCTGAGGAAGGACCTCTGGTACATGAAACATGTCATGATTAATACACATACATACAATATGAGTCATAATCATAGTAAAAACAATTATATGTTTCCAAAGACAATAAAGAGAATAAAAATAAACATTAATTTTTACAACTGAGTTTTGCAAAAGGCCTAATTGAATACAATTAATTATTTTGTTCAAATTCTTGAATGGAGTTGAAGGAGTTGCAATAAGATAATCTCTCAGTTTTTCTTTGAATATATCTTTATTATCTGCAAACTGTTTTATACTCTTGGGAAGTTTATTAAACAGATGTATTCCAGAATAATTAACTCCTCTTGGTACTAATGGCAGAGATGTTTGTGTTTTTGTGCAAGTTATTTCTGTTTCTTGTATTGAAATTGTGTACCTGTGAATTAGATGTAAACAGTTTAAAATGTTTTATGACAAAGTACATGAGAGAATATATATACTGAGAAGTCATTGTAAGAATATTGAGTTTTTTAAAAAGTTGTCAGCAAGAAGTTCTTGGTTGTACCCTACACCTAATAGCTCTTCTCTGTGCTATGAAAACTTTTACTTTGTGAAGAGTTTCCGCAAAAAATTAAGCCATATGACATTACTGAATGGAAATATGAGGAGTACACCTGTTTCGTTAATTCTAGATCTGCTGTTAGAGAAAGTGTTTGTATTGTAAAGGTGACACTACTTGACTTCCTCAGTAGCGAAGTGATATGTTCGTACCAACAGAGTTTCTCATCTATTTAAATACCAAGGAATTTTATACTCTTTGCTTCTAAGATTGTGTTATTTTTATAGCTTACTTGTAAATCTGGCTGTGTATAATTTTTTGTTTTAAACCTAAAATAAAGTATTTTTTTCAAAATTTAATTTTAATGAATTGGCCTTAAACCTAATGCAGGGATGCTTTTTTCATAAGCCGAGGCCAAATTCCTTCCCGTTCCTTGGCCCCCAGTCCCATCCCGCCTCTAATGACTTCAACATCAACAAGTTATAAAACAATAATAATAATAATAAAAAAGTCCAGACCAGAAGTTATTGATTGATTTACAGATTGTCAAAAACAGAGAGACATATTAAGGTGATTCACTATTTTATTAAGGTATCTTATGTATTAACACCAACAAAAATGATTGTTTGATTGCTAACTAACTAGAGAAATTATTTTGAAAACTTATATGATTTACTGTACAGCACATAATTTGACTAAAGAATGAACGCTTGCCATATTTGATCATTTGTTTTTCTAGAATCATACTTAAAACCAAAAATATAAAATCACAAAGTTACCATCTCGGTTTCGCCAAGAGTGATTTGGAGAAACTGTGGAAAACCCTAATCTGGATGCTGGGGGGCTGGGGGCTGGGGGGCATCAATTAACTATTACTCTAATAGGCCTCATGAATGTCGAGGTCATTAAAGGGTGGACAGGATGGAGGACAAGGAACAGGAAGGAATTCAGTGATAGCCTTTTGAAGGAAGCATCCTGGCATTCATCATTCATTTGGGGAAACTGTGGAAAACCCAACTTCGGATGCCCGGACGGGGATTCGAACGCACGTCCTCCCGAATGCGAGGCCAGAGTGTTAACCACTCACCCACCACGCTCGGTAAACTACTTGCGCTGTCGATCCCAAATATTGGGGGTTGAGGGCGAGTCTTACCAGCCATGAAAACAAGAGAGCTACAAACAAGGAAACAGAAACTATCCAAAAATTACAAGGTCGTCAGTAGGATGGGGATAGCGTACCTTGAGATATATCCTCACCAAAAGGGGGGGGAGGGGTTTCACCACATCTCATTACAAGGGGGGGGGGCAAATTTCTGAAGAAAAACATCTCACTAATTAATGGGCGCCACTTCACTGAGAAGTTCAAGCATTTTAGTAACATATGTTGAGGGAAGTATAAATCGCCTGGAATGCCAATCATGTTAAGCTTCACAAATCAGTTCAGAACAACCGAGTTCCCAGTAGCTTAACAATCTACACCGCAAATGACTTTGTACAAGCATACAAATAGAGTAGAAAATTACAGGCCAATCAGTTTGAGATCAGTGGTAGTTAAATTAATGCAGAGATTTATATGCAACTACATCAGAAATATATATGAGGAGCGTAAGTGGTTTTCAAGTAGCGAGCAACGATATTCATGCGAATCTCAGTCGATGGGATATAGGGAACAAATTTCAGATGAAATGGACAAGGGAGGCCAAATTGATAATGTAGCAATAGATCTGTCAAAGGCGTTTGACAGAGTGAGTCATAAAATTGAAGTAAATAAGGTAAAAGCTATTGGGAGTGGATAGAAGAAGTTAAAAGGTAGAAAACAGAAAATTAGGGTAGGAAATGAAGTACCAAAAGAAGTAGAAGTAAAAATGGGTGTGCCACAGGGTAGCGTACTGGGACCATTGCTATTAACTATTCAAATGAATAATTGTGTTGACGGTTTACTATCTGAAATTAGATTGTTTGCAGATGACATAATACTGTATAAATAGATCAAAACGATAGAGGATTGTAAACAGTTGCAGGGTGATCTGGGCAGGATATCTAGTTGGGTTGGTAAACATGGAATGAAGATAAATGCAAAGAAGAGTCAGCTAATTAGATACACAGATAAAAAACTAAAGGTGGGGAAAGAATTGCTTGTTGAAGACTCAAAATGTAAATACCTTGGCATTACATTTGACAACAAGCTTAACTGGGCAGAACACATTGGACAGGTGGTAGGAAAAGGTTTCAAAATTCTGCACTTGTTGGAGAGAGTGATGAGGGGATGCACGAGAGAAGTTACAAAACTTTGGTCAGACCATTGCTCGAATATGGTAGTGTAGTATGGGACCAACATTTTGCGTATAAAATACAGGAGTTGGAGAGGGTACAAATTACGGCTGCTAGATTTGTTTCTGGAAATTACCGCAGAATGGAATGAGTAACAGATATGATAAAAGAGCTGGAATGGGATTAATTGGAAGACAGGAGGAGGGTGAAGTGGATCATGGAAGTGTACAAGGTGTATATTGGTGTAAGAATGAAAAGTAATGCATGGAAGGGAAAAGATGTCCATGACCACAAGCTGGCACTCGATTTCAGGCACAAGGGTATGGGGAGATTCTCTCTTTTAATTAAGGGTAGGGTTACCAGATGTTCCTGTTTGCTGGGGACACCCCGTATTTAGTTCTCTGTCCCTGGACAGATTTCGTTCCTGCAATGTCCCCGGATTTTTACTGTTGTACTCAGAATTTTTTTAATTAAGTGAGAGATGTTTAAAAGCCCTGATTTGCTAATACATTCGTTTAAAGCAAGAGGTATGAAGTGCCCTTCTTTCCTTGTATGTGCCTAGCAATAAAAGAAAATTACCAGGATACTACGTCTTGGACACAACTGCTTTGTGCAACATGGCTGCCTGTGATCCTCATTTAAAATGCAAAATATAAACAATATGTGTTTTTTTTAACTGCTTAACGTCTCTTAACAGAAAGGTCTTTAGAGACGGGAAAGGATGGGGGGCAAGGAATGGGAAGGAATTCAGCCATAGCGTTTTGAAGGAAGCATCCCAGCATTTGCCTGGTGTGATTTGGGAAACCATGGAAAACGCAAATCTGGATGCCCGGACGGGGATTCGAACCGGCGTCATCCCAAATGCGAGGCCAGAACGTTAACCGTTACACCACCACGCTCAGTGTGTGGCTTTTAAGTTAACCTATCCTTTAATCATATAACTTATAAAAGTACAATGCGTAATTAGGACAAATGCCGAAAGCGTCCCCGGATTTTTGTGAAAAAGTTGTGAAGTGTATCCGGATTTGGAGAAAAAATTCTGGTAACTCTAGGTAGGGGTGTCAGGGATTGGAATAAGTTACCAAGAGAAATGGCGAATAATGTACCAAAAACGTTTAAAGAATTTAAAGTTAAAATTTGTAGAGGGCAAATGTAGGTAGGAACAGGAAAGAGGGAAAATGAGTTTGCAGGGAAATTGCCACCAGAGCATGCGCACCATTGTAATTAAATTATATATTATTATTACTATTATTATGGATAGTATGAGTGGCACTGACCCCGGACCAGCCAAAGGGCAGGAAGCCCTTGTGCTCGGACCAGTTGTGGCTGTCGACGTAGAAGAGCCCTGCGGTCATGATGAACACCCACACGGCCAGGTTGATGGCGTTGAGCACGTTGTTGAAGACGAGCGACTTCTTGACGCCCGCGGCCATCAGCACCGTCATCAGGATGGTGATGAGGCAGGCGAGCAGGTCGGGCGGGCGACCTGTCGACGCACGGCAGCTTCAACACTCGGCGAGTACACAGAATGTAAAGCACCCAGATGGGAAGCAGCAAACGAAATCAACCCTGTGGGTTATTTCACTAATTACAAAATAGACAAATAACACGGCAGTATGAACGCACTTAACAGTATGACATTGCACCCTCTCTGGCCTCGATGACACACAGTGGTTTAATTATATAGGGCAGGGATGGCAGACCTTCATTGATGTACGTGCCATTTTTTCTAAAGAAATGTTGAATGAAGTCATGAGATGCCATCAAACAATCATAACTAAGTAATTAATGCGAAAAGGAATAAAATGAAACTAATGCAACTTCTGTTCTGTTGATGACAAATAACTTATATTAGTTAATTCTGTGTAACCTTCAGCAGCATGCTAGATGAAGTGGACTCGTCTGACAAACGGTTTCGAAGCGAGTCTTAATATCATTCTGTTTCAGTTTCTTGATTCATAGAGCCGTGTTACAGGTGACGTTTTATACACTGCTCCAGAACATTAAGCACACACCGATTCATCACATTTAGTAATTGTGCCACATTTCTCAGTCCACCGAGGCTGAAATTCTCTATTACACGTATGTTGCATTTTTTTTAACCAAATTACCCGTGTTGAATAGTTGTACATGTAACTGAAACATAGCTGCTGTGTTAATAAAACTATTTTAAAAAATGCGTGAGTGGTAAAAGCAGTCGACGATGCCTAATAAGTTAGCTTAGCGTCCCTCCCGCTGCATGCGACTGCTCACCGAGGCCGTTCGGTGAGAAATTCACTCGAAGTCTGCCTCCGTAGTCATTCTGCCAGCGGTAGTTTCATTCATGATGAACTTTGTTACTACGATCTTAAACTATGTAGACAAAAAATAAATTACTTATATCGATTACGTACCTACATAATTAATGTTGTGCCCAAATTATTTGGTCGTGTGCCATCCCTGGTATACAGTTCATCTGGTGGCGTAGCTAGGTTAACAACGGCCCTCAGACCAGATGGGTGAACTGTCTTTTGGCCCCCTGAGCTGAGCTCGGGGGTCCCCTGAGATAGGGGGAGCCCCCGGAGCACGGCACCGCCTAGCCCTCCGATAGCTACGCCCCTGGTCATGAAGCTGTCGTGTCCTCTCCTGGCGCAAGCTGCCCCACAACTCTAGAAACTGGACCCTGATATCCTGGATACTGGCACTGGGACGGAGTGGACGTCCTCGCTGCTCCCACGCATCTTCTCTGTCTATGGACCTTGCCAGTCGCAAGAGTAACTCAACATTACGCACACAGCTCATACAGACGTGTCGTGTGTGGATAAGCGGCGTCCTAATACGTAATCGTAGCTTTCCCCGGCGAATCTGACGCTCGGAGATATCTCGGGCATGCGGACGGATCAACTGATCATCTGGCTGCATGCCTGAGAGATCTCCGAGCGTGTTCCCGTTGAAAAATTGCATGACGATACTGTCAGAGGGGAGGGAACACATGGACGTCCATCACGTACCACTGTGTCGTCAGTAGTGTTCGGATCTTTATGACCAAAAAAGCCAGAGAAAAATGCAGGAAAATATGACATTAAAAGTGCATAAGTATGACTTAAACATGACAAAATATGACAAAACATTTAAATTTACTATACATGAAAACATGCTGAATTATACGTCGTTTATTTTATCTAGTAGTGCCCCTTTCATGTAGACAGCATAATTTGCTTCTGTGCACTCGCTGCACCATTGGAAAATTAAACTTTAAATCGATTTGTTCAAATTTTTTTAATTTCAGATAATTTACAGAATAGAACTATTTCATCTGTACTAAAATACTCCTCTCCAAATCCCCTTATGCAACTTTACTCTTTCAGAAAATTTTATTTGGTAGGTCTACTCACTGATCCACTGAAAATTTAACGATAACTGAGGATATTCCATTGAGATATTGATTGACGCAGATCAACACAGGCATGCTGCTGCTGCATTGTCGAGATTAAAAGGAGGGCGGAAGATTTAGTGAGTAACAATAATGTACAACTTTAATTCTTTATGTTGAATTCTGACCACAGTGAAAATTAGTTTTTTTCTCCAACTGTACAGCGTAAGCAAAGGTGTGTGAATAACAATCTTAATTTCTTCTCATCTAGTGAATTCTTGGTATTATTTTTAAAAAAAAAAAAACCTACCTGATTTTTCCTCAAAATATGACCTGTCCCAGGATATGGAGGACCAGTTACAACAGCTGTGGTCCAGCTCCCCTCAGGAGAGGATACGACGACTCTACGATTCCCTTCCCAACCGAATCAGTGCATGCAGCCAGGCCAGAGATCGTACCAGTAAGTGTGACCGTACTGCCAAGTTAATTTTGTACTCACTGAAATCTATATATCTATAAATGAGAAAATAAGAAAGTTCGGATGTGTGTTTGGATGTACGTCTGCAGTCAATCACGCCTTAATAACTAAACATATTTAAATGAAATTTGGCATGAAGTCAGTTAATTGCGTGCGAAGTGTTATAGGATAGATTTTATCCCGCAAAAAACGCATAGTTCTTTTAGAAATTGCCATTATTATCAATTCGGAAACAACAAAGAGTTTCCTACTTCGTAAATAGCCGTGCCACATTTACTCTTTGCTGTTTACGTAAATCGCAAACACTACTTTTCAGAACCTTCTTACATATGCAAGTTTGTGTTTAGTTTAAAAGCCATAAAACCGACGCACTTGACAAATAATAGTTTGGAAGCAGGAAATATAAATCTGTACTTAACCTTAAATTAAAAAAAAAAGGTAGGTACTGTTGTCAAATTCGCAAGGAGATGTTTTCATTTGCTTACATAAAATAGTATGACATATCAAATTAATAATTTCGATCTTAATATATGCGTCATACAAAATGTAAAAAATCAGAACTTGGAAAAAAAAAACGTAAAATGCTATGAGTGAGTATACCAGCACGAAAGCCGATTTAATAAAAGAGCAAAATGCCGGTGCCCGAAAGGTCGTATTTTTAAAAATGTTACGGATTCCATTCTATCTCGGTTTAATTTATTTCCTGTTTCTTTTTTGTTATTATACAGTCTCTGCACTACAAATTACTTTTGCCGAAATTTAAAACTTAACTAACCCTTCTTATTTTTCATTCAGAATTTTTGTAAAAATAGTCCTGCTTTTTACTCACTGTTCAATATTCTGCAAATATCTATCGAATGATACACTTAAAACGAATGTATTCAGTGGGCTAATGTATAAACTTATTGTTTCGTGAAGTAACACTGGAAGTCGTTTACAACACAATACACCTCATTTGCACAGAGCATATGAAAGCTGCTTACTTATTACTAATAATAACTAAATTCCTTCTGCCATCTGCTGTAACAAAAAAATTCTGGTCCAGGCAGCAATTCAACCAAACCACTATTTCTGCTAATATTGCTGCTAGAAAATCAAACGATACGAACACATCTCAGCACATTAAATGCTCTGGAACTACATTTTGAGTAGTAACAGAATTTTCTATATCATAATTTACTATCATAATTAATTTCATTATACACCTTACTAAATCATGAGCAATAAAAGTCACTTTATCGCGATGTAAATTTGACCAGCAATATTAACGACTGTAGAGAATTGTGGACTTTCCATTGTACACTGTAAGTTAAAAGCATTTTAGTATAATTTTTTTAATTACGTTACCTCAATAACTGTCATGAAGCTGACGACATAGTTCATGTGGCTGAATGTAGTTTTAGATGTATTCAATATTTAATTTACTGTTTTAATAATAAGTCAATTTTATTTCGCTATTCACGACGTCACTAACATACAATATAGTGAATGTATTAATGTGCGAGTGATAGAAGCTTTGATTTTCTAGCAGTAATTTTAAAACGCAGTCTGGGCCAAAATGAGAACTGAAACATTATTAGTTATTTAAGCTTCTTTCATGAGCACCATTTTAGTGACATCATGTATCGCTTTGTACCGATATTGTATCAAAAGATCTATAGTAGGCTTGGACGATTTAGCAGAACCATGCGGCGTTGCCCAAAGTAAATTTTTGAAATTTATCAATGTTTTATTCAGATAATGGAGTGGCGGACAAGCGGAGTGGTAATTCGCCGGTTGTCATTCGATTCTGTTTGCAGAGTGAGAAACCAATTGGGAAGAAACAATCTATTACTACTTTAACATTGAAATTTGTATTTTAGCGCAGAATTAATGTTCGAAACGAATGAACTATAGTAAACTGGTCTACAGGCAATTCAGTTGTTTCCAAAGATAGAGAAACCATTACCACAATACCACTGATCATTTTGGATAAAAGAATCAATTACTATTATACTTACTACTATAATATGTAAATTTCTGTTGATGGAACCAATATATCCTCAAAAAAAATCAATATTCAAAGAGAAAATTAATTCTCTTTTGTTAAAGATATTTTTTCACATATCCAATGCAAATCAAAATATTCATTTTTAAAATCGCAATTTTACTAACAGAAATGAACGTCCTTGGGCCACTTAAGTTTTTATTTGCTGTTTGGATGTTAGTATTTTGTTGTTGTTGATATTTAGTCGATTCCATCAATATATTGCTAATATTTTGACGTTTTGAGCTTCCATTAATTAAAACTATATTAATTTTTATTCGCGAGATGAAATAAGTAATTTTAAGAGATGCTGGGTAAACGAAATTCAAATCTTTCAAAGAAATGTAAGAAAACTAGGGCTATGAAAATAAGCAAAACCTAGGAGGCAAATCCTCAATATTGTATATACGGATATATTAAACTGAAAATACTCCTGACAAACAGAATATTTTTACTGTTTTAAAAATTCAATGAAGTGTGGAACATAAATAGCTCTAAAATAAATTGTATGGTCGTATTGAACTGGTGACAAGGCTTCTTTACGTCTCCGCAATCAGTCCATTTCGTAGCCTCTTAACGTAACCCAGTAATCCTACCAGACATTGAAGATCCACAGTTCAACACGGAATCAGAACCAAGTGAGCATTGTGGCGTAATTCACGTCACACAAGCTATGCCAGATGTGAAGGTCGAGCTAAGGACCTTTGAAAATCCTCTCTGAGACTGGGATTCAAGCTGGGGACTTTTCCATCTTCAGTTGGATGCCCTAACCACTGAGCAACCAAACCTCTCAAGAAAATCTTATATTACAACACACTTCAACGCGGACGAAGTCACGGGTAACTGCTAGTAACATTATATAACATCTAAACCCGTAAAATTTTATTAGATTTCCTGCTCTCCTTCTGTGTGCTTCACTTTTTTGTCAGGCAGTGTTTGTGCAAAACAAGTAGCCTTATAATTCATACGGTGGTAGTTTAATGCCAATATAAAAAGGAACAGGCATACAACCAATAGGGTTGAAGCAGAATAGTTGATAGGTAGCAACTTAACAATGCACAGGTCAGTTTTATTTTGCCAATCAACCATCTGCCCTACAACATGAGATATTACCGTTTTTTGGAGATGCCACGTTGCTGAACTGCATTTGTTTTCTGCATTTACCGCTGCAACTTTGTCACTGTTAGAAATGTTTTAGACCCAACCTGGCTGCCAACGTCATTTCTCAGTTCAATTCGCAGACCATATAGATTTCATGGCTCAGATTATGTGGCTTCCAGTGCTGGATTTGCCATTAAGCTGTGTAGGCTCCAGCCTAGGGGCGGCAAATTTCCCAGGGTGCCTGCTTTAGTAAGCAGTCAAATTTGTGTGTGATTATAAACAAAATAGAGAAATGTCAACTATAAATTTTCATTTAAGTGGTGACATCTAGTAGTGAAGTCACAAACTTGGAACAATTGATAGAAAAGAAAAATACGTTTACTATCAATTTTCATTTAGGTAAGTAGTGACAGCGAACAATTAGCTAAATTATTAATTTAATTTCTCATTAGATTCCTGCCTCTCTATCTTGTTCAACACAGTCTGTAACCCATCATATATTTCCGAAGTAAGACTCTATAGGCAGAGGTAAGTTTCTGCTGTCAGACTTATATTTCATGATTTCTATAGTAAAAATACTTAAGTATGATCTAAGATTTCATTAATTGAGTATCTGGATGTTGAAAGTCCTAATTTTATTGAAAAAATCATTGAAAAGTCATACATTGAACTATGCCAAAACAGGTATTCTGATTGGAATTAATATAAATTATAATCGTTTAATAATAACTGATTACAAATCAGAGCATACGTTTCATGTAATAAGAATGCAGAGAAACCTCAGTCAAATTCGTTACTTGATCTCTCCAGATTTTTGAGGAAGCAATCTCTGTGCAACATTTACCCGAACTTGGATATAGCTCTCCGCATAGCACTTTGCACTCCAGCCACAAATTGTTCTGGAGAAAGGAGCTTTTCCTGCTTAAAACGAGTGAAGAATTACCAGAGTTCTTCATTACCTCAAGAAAAACTAAACTCTTTGGCTCTTCTATATATAGAAGCAGAGATAATGAACACCATAAACTATGATGATCTTATAGATGACTTCGCCAATCAAAATTCTCATAGAAAACCATAATTATGTATTACATTTTTTATTTTCTTTTTTGTATTCTTGTTTCATGATAAACATTCATTTTTCTTGTTTCTATTTCATGACTAAATCTGAATACTTTCAAGTATTGAGGTCACTCTTAATCTATATCCATTCACATATATATATAATCGTTTGCTACCTAATAAAGGTAATACAAATTAGTGATTAGTATAAGTATGAAGGAGAAAAGGGTGGCACAAAATTAACAGCCTACACTAAAAAAAAAAGTTTAAATCTGGCCCTGGTGGCTTCTACGTCAATGTATCCACTGTTCAAGTAATGGTGTAATCGATATTTGCACTCTGTGGAGTCATCTGGTTGTCATGGTTGCAGTGTACCTGCCTTCAACAAACACATGAAATGGGGGGGGGAGGGGGGGGAAGAGGTATGTAAGAATGGAGAATTTCCCGGTATCTGATTGCGGCCAGATTTGTAATGTCAGAGTTACACCTGTAAAGACTTCATCACGTATTGAGTAAAGTGTGGAAGTACATACAAATTGCAACAATGATAACTGAACCACTTCACAGAGCAGAAACTTCAATTACAGTGTCGCTGGAATAGCAGACACACTTTCCCAGAGAAGCAACACTATTTAACCTTTAATTACTTTCTGTCTTCTGTGAACAGTAGCAGTGCTTGCAAACCACTATTAACACCTCATCTTCCTTCTCTGTAATCCTCGGGAATGCCTTATTCCAGGCTAAACCTATTTAATTGCTTTCTGGCCGTATCCTTATGTCCTGCAGATCTTTCTGTTGCCAACCCACACTCTACAATACCAAGGTGACTGCTTGAGTTTGGTGGGTATAGTATAATGTCCTGATGGAAGAATTCTGTTAGGAATGCTAAACACACAAAGGAAAATAATATGTAAAGATAAACTACACCCAACACTAACCAAAGATAAAGCAAGGAGGGAAGCAGCAACAAAAAACAATTCACAAACACAAAAAAAACACACTATTTCGAGTAAAATCTTTTTTCAAGAAGCCGGGTCAATCCTGCGTTTACTGTAGGAACTTGCGAAAGCTCAGCTACATGTGTCTATTTTATTAGAAAAGAGTTTTCCCCCCAAAAATTGTTTTTTTGTGTTTTTTAAATTTTTTGTTGCAGCTTCCATCCTCACCTCAATTTTGGTAAGTATTGGGTATAATTTATCTTTCCTTTCCATATATGTATCATCTCACAGCATTTCCTCCAACTCTGTTGTTGCTGATAAATGAAAATAATTATCGTCATCATCTTCTTCCGTCTCTAGTTTCCCGGGTGCAGTGTAAGCGTGCTCGCCACCTTTGTCTTCTTGGACTCTAGACCATGATGCACCTTGCTCCTGTAGGTTCAGTTTCATGATATCAGTCCATCTCCTCCTGGCTGGCCTCTTGGTCTTCTGCCCTTCAGTTCTTCTTCCAGCCATATAGTCGCTGTTCTTGTTGGGTCCATCCGTTTGATATGTCCCAGCCATCGCAATCTTGATTTGTCAATTTTTTCTTGAAGGCTTTCACTGATTGGGATCTGCTTACAGATCGCTTCATTCCTGATCTCGTCTCTTCTGGTTTTCCGTACTACTGATCTCAGGAACTTCATCTCGGCCACCTGGAGTCTGTTGGTAGTGGTACATACGTCCAGGCTGTACGTAGGCAGGAAGTATGAATTATACAGCGACATTTTGGCTGTAATTGGAACATGAGTGTCCCACAGAAGGTGCCTAACTTGATGATAAAACGGAGCTCCTTTTTATACCCCGTGGCAAATTTTCTTCTGAGATAATTACATGTGCAAAAAAAAATATCTTCCTTTCTGCACTCAACACTTCAAACAAATTTTTTAATTAGCTGATACAGGTGCAACCTTCATAAGTAAAGCCATGGCCCAAACTAATCTTTTTTTCTTTTTTACCCCTTTCACTAATAGCGTCAATGCAACAGTACTATTACGTATGATAAAGCACTAAGAAGTCAGTGTTTGTTTCCTGTATATATCAGCGTTATTTTTTTAAACATCATATGCTTTTTAATAAATAGATAAATACTGTTTATAACATTAAAACATATTTATTTCTGTATTATACATACTTTCATCTACCTCTTCGCCTAAGTTCAAACACTTCTCTGACCACTCAATGAGTTTTTGAATTTCAACGTCGAAGAAATTTGCCCCCTGTGAAGAAGCCCAGTCCGTGACTGCAGTTGCCACTTCTTCGTCTTCATTGAACTGTTCATCAAAGAGGATTTCCTTGAAGTACCAAAACAGGTGAAAACCGTGTCTGAACCCTCGAATTTCACTGTCGACAACACGAACCAAGTGTTCGTAAATCGGAGAAGGTAGTCTGGGCGTGGCCCGTCGTGCACACTAACCAGCCAGTCGCAGTATGTTCACATCCACTTTCAAACTTCGCTATCACATTACACTTCACAAATCTGAATTTCCGCTGCTGTCAAGTTTCTTCCACTCGAGAATTTAATTGCTGATCATACCTCACAGTTCAGTGGAGAAACAACTTTCCTAAACATTACAACATTCTACAGCTCAGCTAATAGACAGATGATAAAGCTGTAAACAGTGTCTAAACATGTGTAAAGCACACTGGGAGTAGACACACGCACACTGTGGCAATCGCATATCATTAGGAAATGGACGTTATTTAAGAAGTAACCCTTATGGTACAAAGGTTGGTAGAGAACTGATAAAAGATTATTGGTTGCAAGGAGGAAGTGACAGCGTATACAGTACAGCGAGGCAATCTTAAGAAGCGTGTAGATGATCAAATCTATCTAACAAATTTATTGGCCACACTTCACGATTTCATCAAACAATAGTGCAAAGGTTCAAACCAAAGTTCAAACAAATTTGTCAAAGTTGCCTACAGTTTTGATTTCCCCTTATGGGAACGTGATGCATGCCACAGTGGGTAAGGCCAGCATTACACTGTAAAATACCTTTTATACAAGATTTTATCATATTTATTTTATAAAAGATATTTTATGCTATTTGATCAGGCCCATTGCACTACGTAAAATTTTTCATCATAGTTTCCTGAAGTGAACTTGTATGCTTGTGCAGCCGTAGTAAGTACAGCTGTCACCATATGTGTTTCCTGAAGAAAAAGATGAGAAGCAAACGTATTTGAGTTAATGGATTGCAAAGACATGCTATGAACTTTAGGAATTCATCAAAGTTTAGTGAAAGAGCTGCAAAGTGAGAATGTAGCATACTGTAAAAATTATGGTCGAATCTGCAGCTTAGGTCCAATAAATTCTTACCGCAATATTTTCAAACATTTCTATATCAGAACAATTACCCCCGAACCTAATGATATATATTATTGGGTATCTATTTTCAAGGTGTATGTGCAAAGGGTTGTACTCGACAGCTAGTGGTGGATCTACACCAGTATGCAGTATGGCGCCAGTATTGCTCAGCTATTATTCCAGAGATTTGTAGCTTCTTAATCCAGTAAATTTCTTTTTCACGTCATCGACAGCACAGCATTTATTCATAGAACTAATTCACATCATAATCTTTGCAATCTATCACAATCTATCCTTATAGTCTACATATTTCTGATTGTACAACATTTTCTTCTGTTTATACTCAGAAATCAAGATTTTCATGCATTCGGCAGTCCTGACAAACTCCTCTAAGTTTGCCTGAGCCACGTTATTTGTTTATTTTGGTGGGATGATAAAATATTTTGTAAAATGTAATGCCAATGTATTACATTTTATAAAAGAAATTTTATAAAATATGTCCCATTACACCATAAAATATTTTATAAAATATCTTTTATCAAAGATCTTTGACAAATTAAAGTGTAATACCAGCCTAAAAATAGATTAAGCATTTTTGGCACTGACTCTACCACCGTACATTAAGAAAGAAAAAGAGCGAAGATGTCGGTCTAGAGCAGGGGTTGCCAACCCACGGCCTACCTCGGACATTTTTGCGGTCCGCAAGATTCATCACAGTTTTACAAAATATATTTAGTGAAAGCCAATGTATTTAAAAAGAAAACATTGTTTGTATATCCATATATTAAAAAATTAAGTCTAAATTATGAGGAAAAATTAATTTTGATTTTAAAATAAGTATCATACGAATATGTGAAACTGGATTATAAGTTTACAGTTACAATAATAAATTATATTCACTCCAAAAAAAATTCTATAGTGGTTCTGAATCTAATACGGGGATTTATAATTTTATATGCAGCCTGCGGATTTATGAAGCATTTCCATAGTGGCCCACAAAATAATTTGGGTTCGTCACCCCTGGTCTAGAGAATGATGGAGAAAAATATACCCACAAAAATTATTATGAGAAATACTAGGCACAGAACCAGATGATTAGACTAACTTCCTGCGCATGGACCGTAAAAAGCTTTTGAAGAATTACTATCATGACTACGTCCTTGTATTAAAGAAATGGACACAGTTATGTGCAACTCTGTACCAGCTACTTAAAAGATTATTGATAACTTTGAGGTACCTAGCTAGTGGCGCTGATTTTGACGATTAAAATTTTGAGCCTGCATTGCATCTCATATACTGAGTGATATTAAGATTACAACTTGTGAACCAATAATTGAAAGATGCTGTTGAACACACCATCAACCAAAATTTCCATACATGTAGATTGTTTTATAAACACATCAAACAGTGCCACAGACTATCAAATAATTTGATAACCATTTAAGGCTCCTTTTGATATCAATGCCAGTAAATGTGAGATTACAAACAGAAATAATAATGCAGCCGTCTTTTATAACTAGGTGAGAACGCTGTTGTGGAACAACAAAGTTCCTAGAAAGTGCAAACATACAGTCTTCCAAACATATACTGACTCATGCACTGGAAAGATGTACCCTGTCCAGAAGGGACAATAGTAGACAGCAAGCCTCTGAGATGAATTTTCTGTGTACTATGCTTCAGAGAACACGAAAGGAAAGAGTGAGGAATGAAATCAATCCAGCAGAGGAAGGTATAGACATCAGTAGGCAAAATCCTTGCAGCGTTCTCGCCTGAGCGGGAATTTTTTTTTTGCTGTCGTCAGTCTTTCGACTGCTTTGATGCAATCCTCCATCCCTTCCTATCTTGTGCTAACCTCTTCATCTCTACATACCCCTTATAACCCACATCCTCAATAATCTGCTTCATATATTCTAATCTCTGTCTTCCTCTACAGTTCTTACCTTCGACTGTTCCCGCCATCAGCAAATCAACCAATCCTGCATGTCTGAAAATATGACCTCCCAGCCTGTCTCTTCTTTCTGTAAGACTCTTCCACAAACTTCTTTCCTCACCCATCATTTCCAAAACTTATTTGTTTTGTACTTTATCTGTCCACTTAATTCTCAGTATCCTTCTGTAGCACCTCATTTCAATTTTCCATATTCATGTATTCCTAAAGTCCTTGTTTTGCTACCATAAAGTGCTGTGCTCCACACATGAGTTTAAAAAAGTTCTTTCTGAGTCTTAGATCAATATTTGAAACTAAAAGATTTCTCTTTTTCATGAAGGTTCTGTTTGCTACTGCTATTCTGCTGTTAACATCATTCCTGCTTTGGCTCTGAGTTGTAATTTTACTTGCTAAGTAAAAAAATTTCTGCTATCGCATCTAACCCTGTTTTTATAGACATGTCTAAAGGATGGAGGAAAAAATAAAATCCAAGGTAAAAGATGTGTGGGAAGGCCTAAAAAGAAATGGATAGACCAAATCATGAAGGATCTCTACATATATACTCTGCAATTCACAAAATTGTGGGTGGCAGAGGGTGCTCAGCACCAAAGCTAATCTCTTTGCTGTGCATTCCAATCCCTAATGGTACGAGGGAAAAAAGAATTCATATAAGAATCAGTCCGGCACCTTATTTCTCTAATCTTATCTTTCCCGTCCTTCCACTCAAATAGGTTGGTGGAAGAAGTATTTCACTACACTCGAAAGTTAAAGTGGGAGTACGCATGTTTACCAATAAGTTTAAACAAAACGTGTGTCGTCTATCGACCAGAGACTCCCAGCCTAGTCTACTAATCAGTTCTGTGACACTTTCATAAGGACTGTAGCAAACGGTCACGAATCGAGCGGATCTTCTCTGTACTTTCTCTATACTCTCAATCAACCCCTTACGAAATGGATCCCAAATGGCACAACAATAGTCCAAATGTGGACGCACAAGAGATTTGTACGCTATCTCCTTTGTTTGTTCATTACAATTTTTCAAGATTCGACCTATGAATCACAGCCTAGTATTTGCTCTACCTACTAACGAATTAATGTGTAAGTCCCATTTCATGTTTCTTTGTACTGTTACTCCCAAATATTTCATAGAATCAACCATATCAATAACTGAAATATTTAATGGAAAAGAAAGGGAAAATACACCCAACACTCACCAAGCTGAAGGGAGGAGGGCAGCAGCAACACAGCATAACACACAAACAAATAAAAAACAATATTTCGGGTCAAGAATCCCCTTTTTTCAAGTAAACAGATAGGTGGCTGGTCTTGCGCAAGACTTGTGTTGGACGCAGCCACTCATAGAACGCCTATGGCGTTCTATGAGTGGCTGCGTCCGACGCAAGTCTTGCGCAAGACCAGCCACCTATCTGTTTACTTGAAAAAGGGGATTCTTGACCCGAAATATTGTTTTTTATTTGTTTGTGTGTTATGCTGTGTTGCTGCTGCCCTCCTCCCTTCAGCTTTGGTGAGTGTTGGGTGTATTTTCCCTTTCTTTTCCATTAAATATTGCCTCGCGGCATTTCTTTCCTTTCATTGTTACCTATATCAATAACTGAATTGTTTAACTCGTATTTCTGAACAATTGGATTCTTTTTGTTAGTTATACTCATTGTCTTGCACTTTTTACAATTTAGCATAAGTTGCCACTCAGCGCACCATGCCAAAATAATATCCAGATCACGCTGAATTTCTACGCAATCGGCCAAATTCCTTACTTCGCTATAAATAACCGCATCATCAGCAAACAATCTAAAAAGGCTTTTCAATTTGTCTCCGAGATCGTTTATAAAAATTAAGAAAAGAAGTGGTCCTTTTACACTTCCTTGAGGTACCCCTGATGTAACATCTAGATTAGAAGAACTTTCTCCTTCAATTACAACATACTGCGACCTACCAGTTAGAATATCTAGAAAATCCGTGATCCATTCACAAAGCTGATCCGATACAGTGAACACTCGAAGCTTCGCTCAAATGCGGTTGTGTGGCACAGAGTCAAAGACTTTCTGAAAATCTAAAAAAATTGCATCTACTTGTGAACCTGCATCAATAACTTTCATTACGTCGTGTGTAAATAGGGCCAGCTGTGTTTCACAAGATCTTTTCTTCCGAAATCCGTGTTGATTTGTTGTAAGCAAATTATTATCATTTAGAAAATTCATAATGTTCAAGCATATAATATGCTCCATAACTCTACTACAAACAGATGTTATAGATATGGGACGATAGTTTCCAGGATCACTTCGATCACCTTTCTTGAAAATCGAAGTTACTTGCGCGATTTTCCAGTCTGAAGATACCTTTCGCTCTTCTAATGATTTACTGAATATATCAGACAGAAATGACCCAATTTCCGCCGCATACTCTGAAAATACTCTTACAGGAATCCATCCGGGTCCGGTGCTTTCCCCCACTTCAGGATCTGGAAGACATGGGGATCGATTGAAGGACTGTTCACAAACATCAGCTATTCACAGACAGAAAGAAGAGGAGAGTGCTTGGGATACTGGAGAGTGAAGATGCAATTTGACAAACAATTTGCCATACGTGAAAGATGTCTCTGAAAAAAATTGGGAGAATTTAATGAAATCTAATATCCTACCCATATTTAGAAGCAGAACCAAAGTGAAAGAAAAACTGTGAACGGTCAAAGATTGAAGGTCTCCCTTACAAAGCAGTGGAATTTATGAGTATCCTGCAACTGTGGAAAGGGATAAATAGGTGAAACCGAACAAGCCGTAGCAGTGAGGATACCTGAACATAAGAGTCACACCCGTCTGAGGCATCCCACGAAATCAGCTATTGCCGAATACCAGATGGAAGAAGAACATGAAATACAAATACAAGAATGCTAGCTAAAACCGAAGGTATTCTCCAAAGAAGGGTAAGAGAGGCTATTGAAATATTCAAACACCCTAACAACCTCAACAATGATGGTGGTTACACCCTTAGCCAGGCTTAGAAATTGTGTTAGATAAATAATTAACTCTGGATCCAAAGATATTAAATTGTTGAAAGCATATCTCTGGATAACCAGTAGTGTAGGACAATCGGCAGTACAAATACGTACGAGGGTCGTTTGAAAAGTCCGTGCAAAAAATAAAAACTACTTACGTGTTTGGGGTAAACCTATTTTATTTTATGACATAGTCTCCTTATAGGGCTTGTACACTTCATCCAACGATGTTCTAGTTTGTTGATCCCTTTCAAATAATAGGATTTGTCAAAGTCTGCAAAATATCCATTAGTGTGTGCAATCACCTCCTCGTTTTGAATAAAAATCTTTGTCCCGCCAGCCATTTCTACAAATTGGGGAACAAATAGTAGTCCGAGGGAGCCAAGTCTGGAGAATAGGGAGGATGTGAAACGAGTTGGAATCCTATTTCCATTAATTCTGCAACCAAAACTGCTGAGGCGTGTGTTGGTGCATTGTCGTGATGGAAAAGGACTTTCTTGTGGGCCAATCGTGGGTGTTTTTCTTGCAGCTCAGTTTTCAAATGGTCCGATAACGATGAATAATTTGCACCTGTAATAAGTTTTACCTTTTCGAATCCCAAAAGACAGTCGCCATAACCTTTCCGGCCGAAGGAACGGTCTTCGCCTTTTTTGGTGCAGATTCTTCCTTGGTAACCCATTGTTTAAATTGTTGTTTAGCCTCGGGAGTATAGTAATGTATCCCTGTTTCACCCACAGTGACGAAACAACATTTAAAGTACTCCGGATTCTTCTGGAACAGCTGAAAACCACCCTTGCAACACTTCACACGATTCCGTTTTTAGTCAAGCGTCAGCAATCGCGGCACCCATCTTGCGGATAGCTTTCTCGTGTCCAAATATTTATGCAAAATATTATGTAACAGTTCAGTCGGGACACCCACAGCACTAGCAATCTCACGCACCTTAACTCTTCTGTGATCCATCACCATATCATGGTCAATGATTTCTGGAGTCGTAACCCCCATAAGCCGTCCAGAACGTTCAGCATCACTTGTGCCCATATGAGTCTGAAAATTTTGAAACCACTTATAAACTGTTCTAATCGAAGGTGCAGTGTCACCATAATGTTTATCAAGCTTCTCTTTAGTCTCCTGAGGCGTTTTGCCTTTCATAAAGTAATGTTTAATCAATACACGGAATTATTTTTCGTCTATTTCTTGAAAATCACTCGACTTCCTCGATTCACACGAATGCCAAACACAAAGAAATAGACCAATATGGCTGAAACTTGGTGTGCGCTGAGTATCACCTAAGTGCCTCAACTTACACTCTTGATGAAGACTCATAGTTCTCTGGATAACTTACTGAATAATTTTGATTTGACCATGTAGCCTGGATAGTTCAACTCGAATGCTTCAGGTCGCCACAATATTTGTTGACCCACAAATATTGAAAAGGGTTATCAGCTAACTACGAAATAATAACGGTTCACTTTTCCAAAGTTCTTCAAATTTATTTAAATAAAAACCAAAAGTTCAAAATAGCATTCTAAAAGTTGATTTGGCTAATCGAACACTCTTTTCCAAAAGTTACAGGTTGTGGAGAGAAACTTAACCAACCAAACCCCTTTAGTAAATTTAAAAGTTCATGTTAGTCATTAAAGTTAAGATATGACACGACACCCAACATGGTCGCAAACAGTTCACTGACGAGCATAGCCAGTCACGACACTACGATGAAACCGAAGTAATGTTCCTTCACATATTGTTCCCGAAGTACGGATCAAACGAAACCGAAAGTAAGAAACGACAGACTACATTTTCTAAGTTCTGATTTTACAAATCACTGGTAAAGTCATGCGCGTAGTTGCTCGATCACTTCCGGCGTAAGAATGAGACAACATGTGCTAACCGCACGAACTATTATAGCCCAGCGCGCGCCTATGACCTTGGCAAAACTTTCTTTAATTAATATCTTTAAAAGTATATGATAGTTTAATCTGAGATTTTTACAGGGACTTTCAATCATCCTGTTCTATCGATTTTAATATAATTTAAGGTTCCAAAAGGTTTCTATTGTCTCAACACTAAACTCATCACGTCACCAATCTTGGCGGACTTTGTGGATTTTCCCGAGACTCTCACCCGACAATCAACGACAATCAATTTTCAAAAACTTGATTACCATACAAATACTAAAACTTTTTATGGAAACCCATATATGTATGAAATCGTCTTAATTAGGGCTATCTACTGGTGTAATTTTTAAATTAATATCTCTTTTAGATAAAAAGCTTATTATATTCTCTCAATTAAAATCGCTAATTAGACTTTACCAAATTATTTAGTTTTATTACCAAAATATCTGGGATAGTGCTGACTACAGCTGGTGATAAAAGTTCTGTTGTAGCTTTACGCGGTTTAAAGATATTGCAAATCTCAGAATTCTTACTTTTACGATCGCGTGCTTAAAAACATGAACAAACGGGAATATCTCTTAAACTAAACATTTCCCGATATGATAATTAGACTTTAAAATGATTTTTATGACGAATTATAACCGTGGGGAAGATTACAGGGAAATTACTTAAAGTTGAAAACTGCAAATTTCTAAGTCCCGCTTAAGCAAAACTGGAATTTGCCAAAATTCTAAGGTGCTTACAAGATGCTACTAACTAAACATGACCTCGATACGCGCCGGTGGTGCCATCTCTCGGACTTTTAAAACACCCTTCGTAAAAAAACAGTCACGCCAGTCTCCAGCAGATCCCAGTCTGTAGCAGATTCGGTAGACGGCCACCGAAGAAGATCAAGGCCCTGCCCGAAACATTGGGAAGAAGAAGGAGGAGGAGTATTTCAACGCAGAGTTAATCTCGTAAGCAAATTTATATGAACATGATGGCTGCAAAAACAACAAAACCTTTTATAAACAATTTGACCGTCTACAAGCCCCATTATACTGTGTCACCCGTACGGGTACACAGTATCTGCAAGCTCACCGAACATGGTCCCGAGGGAGCCCGCGATGCCCTTGGACACGGCGCCGCCCGCGAGGGCGTCCAGGCAGGCCGAGAGGGCGCAGGCGCAGGCCGCCGTCCCGATCAAGTACTCCAGCACCATGTTCCAGCCGATCACGAACGCCACGAACTCACCCACCGTCACGTACGAGTACATGTACGCCGAGCCCGTCGTGTGCGGGACGCGCACCCCGAACTCGGCGTAGCAGGCACCTGCGACACAAAACACACGTCACAACAACGGGATGGCAGTGACGACGAAACTGATGTCAGGCAATGGAAATAACACAGATAAATGTAAAGAAGAATCAGCTTATTAGGTACACTGATAAATAACTAAAGGTCCATTAAGATCATAAAGTGGGGAAAGAATTGCTTGTTGGAAATGTGAAATATGCACAGCATTTGATAACATACTTAACTGGGCAGGACTCATTGGACAGGTGGTAGGAAAAGGTTTCAAAATTCTGCACTTGTCGGAGAGAGTGATGAGGGGATGCACGAGAGAAGTAAAGGAATTGGGTTACAAAACTTTGGTCAGACCATTGTTCGAATATGGTAGTGTAGTACGGTCCCCCATTTTGAGTATCAAATACAGAGTTGGAGAGGGTGCAAAGAAGGGCTGCTAGATTTGTTTCAGGAAATTACTGCAGAACACAATGAGTAACTGATATGATAAAAGAGATGGAATGGAATTCATAGGAAGACAGGAAAAGGGTAATAAAGAGATGTATATTGGTGATGAGAAAACCTCTAATCTTATATCTTATTTCCTGTTGCTGGAAGATTTTCAACCACATATTCAGTTTGTACTTTATCTGTCAACTTATTTACAGCATGATTCTATAATACCACATTTTAAATGCTTCAGGTCTTTCTTGCTTGCCAAAAAACTTAAAAAAAAAAATTAGTGTTTTGTCTCATACACAGACAGCTCTAAGGAACGGGATTTTACTTTTTTATTTGAGTTAATGTTTTGCAAAATAGAGGAGCGAAACAGACAGATGAGGACAGGACTCTGCTCCAAGCTGCAAATTTCAGTGATGATCATGACCAGACTTAATATTCTCTAAAATTGACGACTGTCCATACTTAATAAATAATGAAATTTAATTTTTTAATACTTGTATTAAACTTTGCCAAATGACAAGTATTTAGGCTGCTAAGTGTGGGTAGTACTTCTATTGGCCACCAGGAGCGCTGATGCCAGGTGAGTAATAGCATTCTGTGAGGTATATATGAATAATATAGTAATGTTATAATAATATTAGTAATGTTTATAATAAACTAACTTTAAGTGGGTTATAAAAATGAAAGAACGTTGTTTAATATAAATGTATTTTGAGAGAAGGCACAAGGAGAAAGCTGATAGGAAAATCAAAGAGTATTTTTTTTTGATGTCATCAGTCTGTCGACTGGTTTCATGCAATCCTCCATCCCTTCCTATCTTGCGCTAACCTCTTTATCTCTACATACCCCTACAACCCATGATCTCAATTATCTGTTTCATATATTCTAATCTCTGTCTTCCTCTACAATTCTGTTCCCTCCACTAACAAAAATAACCAGCATGTCTCAAAATATGACCCACCAACCTGTCTCTTCTTTCTGTAAGGTTCTTTCCCGCTCATCATTTCCAAAACTCGTTTATTTCATACTTTATCTGTCCACTTAATTTTCAGCATTCTTCTGCCGCACCACATTTCAAATGCTTGGGGTACGATATTCTCCACCAGCGAAAACTTGTTACTGACCTGTTGAAATTTGGATTAACTGATGTCCTCTTTATGTTTTTCACTCTCCTTTTCCGGAAAAGTCGCCACCAATTAAATTAAAAATGCCGAAATGTGGGACGCTCCACGATGGAAAAATGTTAGCAGCACTGGAAAAATGACACAAAAATTATCGTTAAAGGGATCATATCAACCTAAACAGGTTTGTTTTGTCGTAGTGATCATGGTTAGTTTGAAATTCGGCCTGAACCAAGATATCACAAAGTGATAAAAGTAACGCCTAAGTGTTAGTAAAGCCAAGTGTCAATATGGTGCAATGTGCAGCAAAGAGAGCCAACAGTGAACGTGTGTAAGGACAAGGTTGCATCAGATAGAGGGCCGCGTGGCGCATGGGCTGATGAAATACGTGAGTAAGCTTCTGGAAGGCACGCGCAAGGCAGCGGAGTGCGTCATGCACGGCTATAAAAAGGGGCTGCCTCCGGGGGAGAGGGGATCTTCGGTCTTCGACAGCCAGCCAACGAGCCAGAGAGAACACAGCACAGCGGAAAGACAACGTGTAGGTCAACTACTGTAGTCACCGTTGTTTATATTCAGGGTCTTCAGGTTATGGATCTTTGGCAGAGAGAACTGCTAATAGTTGATTCAGATGGAGAGGTATTTTCATATCAATCCTTTTTAGAGTGCCTGTGGTGGGTGAACTTCTTTCACCGACGTCTTGGGTGGACCGACACGACTATCGAAGACGTTGTCGAAATGCTAAGTCAGGACTCCTTGGAATAGGTACCTCCCGTAATTTTGAATATTCTCAGTGGGAGATTGTCGGCTTCGTGGGTCACAAGATTGTTTTTCATAACCTCTTGTGTTCTTCAATTTATTTCTCCGGAACTTTTCCTATCCCGAGTTCCCGAATTGTGCAAATCGATACCCCGCTTGTTTCCGTTTTTGATTCTTTTCAGCTCGCTGTTGCACAAGTTCTTCGACAGGACGCAACAAAGAGTAAAAAATTTACAGGAAATTCTTTCTGCAGCAGGCATCTTGGAAACTGCGCATTGTTTACAACTGAAGCAGTCGATTATCTCCAACTGCTTATATCGACTCTAAGATGGCGAGCGTTGTTGTGCTGCATCTGGGATAAATGTTTTGTATCTGTTAATTTCATGCGACGTTTTACAACGGAGTGAAGCTAAAACGGCAAGCAAACATTACAACAAAGGATGAAACCAACATTTCAAGAGATTATCATTGATTTCGCATCTCTGGCGGCATCTACAAGCTGCGCTCTAATGTAATATTTCAGAATTTTTAGTTTAATTGGTGGCGACTTTTCCAGAAAAGGAGAGTGCAAACCGTGAGAGGACATTATAAGGAAGCAGTAAGAGCAAATTTCAACAGGTCAGTAACAGTTTATCGCTGGTGGAGAATATGCTACACCGCCTAAATGCTTCAATTTTCTTTCTTTCTGGTATTCCTAAGGGCCAGGCTTCGCTGCCATAAAGCACGGTGCTCCACATATAGAGTTTTAAAAAATTCTTTCTAATTCCTAGATCAATCTTTTTCACGAAGGATCATTTTGCTAGTGCTATTCTGCTTTTAACCTGCTTTGGACATCAGTCATACTTTTACTTCCCAAGGAGCAGAATTCACTTACTTTACCTATCACATGTGGTTATATTTAAAATGCTATTTATTATTGGTGTCATTTCTGTTATATTTCATTACTTTTGTCTTGATCTGGTTTATATTTATTCTATGATTTAGATTACTGACATTTAAAAATGTGGATGGATGAAGATTGGGGACAGAAGTGGAACTATTTGTATTATTTCAAAGAAAGAGAATGAGTTACAGGATCATTACACTTAGAAAGAGTTGTGAAAAATTGTTGAAATATATTAACAAAACTTAACTGATGACAGAAGGAAAATGAGACTATTGCATGTTTGTCTGTTTATTTACATATCTGTTGTGGAGATTGGAAAATACTATTACCCATTAACTTCCAGTTATTGGTGAATAATTGTTGTCAGAGGAGAAAACAACTTGCAATTTTTTCAGATTCAGTGGGCGATTGTTGATATTAATTATTTATTACATCATAGTGAGAAAGGAAGGATTTCTGCAAACCTTCACAATTTTGGAAGACTTTACTGTTAAATGCAGATTTTATATTTGATCAATGGACAGGGGTTGCTGAACAGACAGAATAAAGTGTTCTTGTGGCACCAAGCAAATTACTATTCCTCATGGAAAATAAACATTATAAATGATTAAAATAAATTATCTAATTGGTTATACAATAGCAGCAAACAGATTAAAATCAGAAAATTAAAAAAAAAAAAAAAATTAACAGAGTCCAAACCAAGTGTCAAGTGTGATTCGACATGGCTTTCATATACAGAAAACATTTATCATTCAACAATTTATTCCTATTTTTCCTTTCCCGTTGCTGTCCGCCAACCTGTGATACATTCAGTTATAACAAGTATCTCACAATTTTGTTTTAGCTGCACAAGATTCTAGGCTGTAAGTATGATACTTAAGGTGTCAAGAAGTTTTGTCGACCGACCTGAGAATATGGAGGCGACGGCTGCGATGATGAAGGAGAAGATGACGCCGGGACCCGCGACGGAGTGTGCGACCATGCCCGCGACCAGGTACATGCCCGTGCCGACGCACGAGCCCACGCCCAGCGACGTCAGGTCCAGGGTCGTCAGGCATTTCTGTAGAACACAATCAAAATGACGTAATAATGCACGGCAACAATCCGTGTCACGGCGGCGTACAGTACAGATATAATCGAGCTCCGCATCCACAAGTGCGGAACTATCGCTTTAAATCCTACATCCACTTTCGTGTCCACATCTGCAATTTTTAACATAGATGTATAGCGGATGTTTTGTTTACGTTGAAATATATATTATTCTTTTCTCTCTATACGAGATTCTGCCCGTCATTGATTAGCTAACAACAATGCAGTTGTTTTTTTCCTTATGATCCTACAATAAAAATAACAATGAACTGAATGGTGTTATTATCTAAGCAACAAATTTACAAGTTTGAATTTACATGTAAAGTAAAGCGCCCTATTCACGGTCCAACTTACAAGACATCCGCAAGAACTACTCTATGATGCTCACGCATTCACACTACTAGAACGTAAACAACAAAATGTTCCAAGCAGTCCTTTCTCGCAGCACACCATGTGTCCTTATCGCACAGTCGTAGGACGTTTCCTCCAACTATGATTCAACACCATTACTCCTAGGGATGGCAAAGATCCGTGTCGGTTGTCTGGCAGTCCGACAAAATCCGACACATCCTACATGTAGTCCTGTAACCCCTTTCACGGCCCATCTAAAGTTCTTTATCGAAAATCGGATCATGGTAGGTCCTACAGGTTGTACTGTGAATGCGCCGCTAGAGCGGTGGAAAGGCGGGTGGCGGGCACGGAGATGTCGCCTTGAGCTTGACGCTCGAATTAGTCAAGCCGCGAACTCTGAAAAATTCATGTGACGCATATTATTTCTTAGACTTATGCATAGTTGTGTAAATAATTTAATTCACTTCTGAAATCATCCCATATTTTTAGTTATTAAACATGAGGCAAAAAATAAATATATATGGTAGTATTATATGGAAATTGACTTATGTAAAATGTAGAATTTGGTGTACAAAATATACTTATTTTGATTTTAAGTTTATTTTTGATAAAATATTAAAATCAAAATAATTATAAATTTATTTTACCACTTCCGAATTCGTGTCCGCAAAACATCTGCGGATGTCAAGCATTAACATCCCCATCAGCGTCTGGTAAGATTACATCTGTTACAACCCTATCCTACAGTTCTTCTAGTGACTTCGGATAGAGGATTACATCTCTCAAAAATCCTGCACTGAAATGTAGGGGGATAAGAGGAATCTAACTATACCGTGATGCAGAGTATTATGCTGTAAATTTTAGCAAAAATACAGGATTATTCGAAAAGAAGGAGCAAATTTTATATTTTTACTTCTCACAAACAATAAAAGATACAAATATATCCCACACATCACTGTATAGACCAGGGGTGGCCAACTCAAATGATCTTGTGGGCCGCTTTGGAACTCCACAGACGCATATAAAATTATATAGCCCCATATTAGATTTAGATTAAGTCAGTTAAGAGTGAAACATAGATATTACATGTTCCAAGATGTACACACGTCATGAGATCACAGAATATAATTTACTGTAAACTCATAACCGTAAACTCATAAATAAAACAGTCAATATCTGTAATATAATCGCAAGAACATTATTTAAAAATCAAAGTTAATTTTTTCTCATAATTTCGACAGTTAGTTTATCAACATATGGATGAACGAATAATGTATTTTTTCACTACTTTGGCCATTATGAAATAAATATATTTTCTAAAAGTATGATGAATCTCGCGGACCACAGGCTGCAAATTGGTCACCCCCGGTATGAAGGATGGTTCACAAATTTTACCGTATAATTCGATTTCAGTGGCATTCATTGCATGACAAACAAAAAAAAGGGTAGTCCATTTCCTGCCATGCATGCATCAACTCATTCCTAGTTATCTCTTCACGGCTGAAACAATTTGACTTCGCAGCTGTTTGAAGAGTGGGCACAGATCGTACATACGTCTTATCTTCTACGTATCCTCACAGATAAAAATAGCATGGATAAGATCTGATGATCTAGGAGAGCAAAGACAAAGATCCTCCTGCACTCCTCTTCCATTCCCTCATTCTGGAATTGTTTTATTCGGGTAGTTAGGACCATTGTCTTGCATTAAAATAAAATCATTGAAGTCTGGTAAACAGCCAGTTCCACAACATGTCTTGATAGGAAATCCCAGTTATAGTTTTCTCCATTAAAAAAAAAACAAAGGTCCAAAAAGAACGAAGTCTTTCTCGGCATTGAGAACGTATGAAATGCTCTCGGGTGAATAGCCGAGTCAAGAATGCAATGTCACAAGATATTTCTGCGACTAAATTCATTGTCGCCATCTTCTCGTAAATTTAGTCATCGAAATATAGTGTGACAACGTATTCTTGACTCGGCTAGTCACCCGGGAGCATTTCATCCAAGGTCCAAACACTTTGCTAGGAGTAAAAGCGCAAAACACGTTCAGCTTCAGTGATTCTATTTCGTGCTCAACGACAAAGCGAGGATTGTCAGAAACTTGAATTCTAAAATTTTGGCAGTTAACTTTATCAGAGAGATAAAATTTTGCTCCATCTGAAAAACTTGTCATCTTCCAAATCCTGCAGAATTGCAATGCAAAATTCCAAAGTTTTTCCACAATATTCAGGATGCAATGCATGAAGTAAACACAACTTATATGCCTTCATGTGCAGGCGTTTCTTAAGAATATGCCAAAACCGTTGTCTGCAGAACTCCAAGTTCATTGCGTGCCTGTTTAGCCAATTTCTGAAGGCTGTGTGCAAAAGCACTTCTGATACGCTCAATATCTTCATTCATTCATTTTATTTGGTCCTATACATTATTTACATACAACTTGTATAATGAATTAGGACAAGTCAAGGTACAGTATATTCAATATTATTCTTATCTTACTTAACAATTTTATGCGAACACACTACGAACAACCGCTCTCACCATGGTTTACCCTGTTGCTGAGTACTGTGCTCCAGTGTGGCAACGTAGTACTCATACTAGAAAAATCGACGTCCACCTGAATGAGTGTATGAGAGTAATAACTGGCACCCTAAAATCCACCCCAGTCCCCTGGCTGCACCTGATCAGCAAAATACCACCTCCAGAGATAAGACGCCAAGAAGCAACGGCACGTGAGTGGATAAAACTACACCATCCTGATCATCCACAGGATCTCCCAATCCACGAGGTTCTAAATAACTTACCACCCACTCGTCTTAAATCCAGGAATCCGGTATGGCAAGATGTATTTGACTTTGATGTCATGGAAAAATGGCGACAAAGCTGGAACTCCGCATCTGTAAAACATCCAGATATTAAAGATCCCACAACTGGACTTCCAGGATTCCATCTAAATAGAGACCAGTGGGTCAAACTAAATCGCCTAAGAACAGGCCATGCGAAATGCAACGCCATGTTGTATAAGTGGGGTCTTCAGGATTCTCCTGCATGTGACTGCGGTGCTCCTTCCCAGAGTGTGGAGCATATTATCAGGGAATGCCCTCTACGGAAGTATGATGGACCATATGAAGATGTTTTTGGAGCTACAAGTTCCTTCTTAGAATGGCTGGAAGAATTAGACATCAGCTTGTGAACGCTACCAACGTTCTTGTCATTGTATATATTTATTATTGTATTAGTTGCTTGCCATACGACAAATAAAAATAAATACTATAAATCGTTTAATACATTTTTTTTTTTTTTTTTTTTTTTTTTTACATGTTATTGACAAATATTTGCTGTAATATCCTATATAAGTACAAACTACTACTACAAACAATTTTTTATTCTGCCTTTCCTTCCCTCATTCATCAGTTAAATACTCTTTGATTGAGTAGAAGGCTTTATCACATAAATACTCTTTAAGCTTATGTTTGAACTGTTCTCTCTTGTTACTAATTAATCTTATATCTGTTGGAAGCTTATTGAACAGTTGGGCTCCCGAATAGGAAGGACATTTTTCAAAAAATTTTGTTTTGTGTGCGTGTAAATTGAAATTAATTTTATTACGTGTTTCATATTCGTGCACTTGCTCATTCTTTTTAACAACCTTCTTTGTGAGTGAGAGCAGTATAGTCTTATATATGTATATACAGGGAAATGTTAGAATCTTCAAATCTACAAAATATTTTCTACATGAAACCATTCTTTTTTCTTTTAGTATTGTTCTAATCATATGTTTTTGTATTTTTAATATTCTCATTACGTTATTTTCTGTGGGCCTTCCCCACGCTGATATACCATATCTCAGTTGGCTTTCAAAAAGGGAGTAATAGAGAGTCATCAGAATATCCCTGCTACAGAATTCTCGGAGGTAGCTGACCATAAATACAATAGGGGTTAGTTTCTTACAGCATTGATCCACCTGTTTTTCGCAATTCATGAATTTGTCTATTTGAATCCCTAGTTAGCTGATTCTGTCTCCTGTATTTGCTCACTGCTTATGTTTAAATTTACAGAGTACATTGTTCTTTTCAACTGACATTTCACGTTCAGCAATGACCAGCATTTTTTAACTTCACATCTTACGGCAATCATAAATCTGTTTATAAGGGGGTGGCACTTTATTGAACTAGCAACAGAATGCACTCTGCACGTCAACAACAAATTCAAGTTTTGCGTACTACAGCACACAAAATGACTTCTCCAGTCATGTTGCTCTCTCTACATAAACAGACGACAGCATCGCTGGTGGTAGCAAATTGAATTAATAGGCAAGGTTTACAAACTTTCAACATACCTGTGTCTAGTGATAATTTGTAAAATATAAAAATTCAAAATCTGCTGCTTCTATCGGAATAATCCTGTAGTGAACTGCTTTGAATCAACAGTTTTAGCTGTATATACTGAGCGTGGTGGGTGAACGGTTAACATTCTGGCCTCGCATTCGGCAGGACGCCGGTTCAAATCCCCGTCCGGGCATCCAGATTTGGGTTTTCCACGGTTTCCCGAAATCACTCCTGCCAAATGCCGGGATGCTTCCTTAAAAAAGGTCATGGTCGAATTCCTTTCCATTCCTTGTCCCCAGTCCCATCCCGCATCTAATGACCTTTGCATAAAGCAATTAAAAAAAAATTAGCTGTATAACACAGATATGAATAGTTAGTAAGGAAAGAAACCTTGTCGACCACAGGTTGTGTTGATATGATACCTCAGCACCCACACTAAGTCAAAGCAAGTTTAATTATTCCATTTTTGGTAATGTTTGTTAAAGTGGTTAGTCATTAGTTACCTACAACATTAGCAGAAGAGATAGGACTGGGTTATGGCACAGACATACCAGATGTTACGTCGCTTCTCATTGGCTGACATTAATGTTGAGTTACATAGAATTACACTGGTTGTAAGCACCCTAGAATTTCAGTAAATTCTACACTTTTAGACAGATAGCATTCAGGGGGAGCGAGTAAACTGTCTAAAGATTGCAAAATTATTAACATTATTGTCATAGGTAGGGGATTAGCAATCATGAAGTAGGCGATACCACAGCTAACTTCGAATTTAAAGCGTTTCAAAGGCAATAAAGTAATTCAACACATAATACAAACCCTCACTAAACATTTAAGAACAGTAAATAATGTTTAAACTTACAGAAATTAGGGAATCAGCCATAATCCAACTTTTTAATAATCAATTTGCATTTAGAGATAAAATCTGTATTTACACACATTTTTTAACACTGTAAAGAACGTTAAATAATAATAAATTCATAGGAACAGAATTCAGTAATATTTCAAGCAAAACACTCCATTTAAAGCTGTTTATAAAGTGAAAACACAAAATTTTAAGTATCCGGCAACTTCTAAAAATAATAATCAACACTTTTAAACACATGTTGAACATAAAAAACACTTTTCCCTTAACTTCCATCCTTTCTGAACAACATGGTAAACTTTTAAAGCAGTTCTGAGCAGAGGATAAAGTGGGACACCAATTTTAAAATAACACTGCATCTCTAAACACACGTTGGAAACACAAATTTTTTTACAGCTCAACCAGACACGATACAGTATTGGGGATACTTTTAAAATACGTATCCAGGAACAAGGAACATTAAACAAATTTTTATTTCGAGATACGAGTTTTACTTTGGGCACAATTCAAGGAAACATATGGGTTTCATGAAATTTCAGACATGTTGGCTGTTTTGTAACTTTGGGTATTCACCACAATTCTAGACTATGCAGGGGAAGTCGAGGTGACACACAGTTTTAGAAGAAAATTAATTACTGCTGACTTGTCAATCTTGCCCAGGTGGGCGTTGCGCACACGTTCGGTGCACCTTTGTTTGGTTTGAAATTTCATCGTGTTGTCTGCCCGATGTAAGCATTTCTGCAATGGCTAGGAATGTGACATATGTCAGGTGTTCGTAACACTATATCATCCTTGGGAGACTGCAGTTGGCCAGATCGACAGGTCGGCGGCTGCCGAGCACAGTATCGACACGGGACGTGGCTTCAATCCCGAGGCAACAGAGATACTGGATCCCAGTTAAGTAAGGACTGGAGCCGAGTAATCCAGAAAATGGGACTGCAGCAGGACTTCCGGGAAACACGCACCTCTCACCCATGTCAGCAGTCAACGGTACCTGTCGGCAGCTAATAGCTTCAACCAATAGGAAAGCTTCCTGCTACTGGGCATGGTTTACCACCAGTAGCCATTGGCTGACTGGAAAAAAGATGACATTACGTGGACTTCTACATCTACATCTACATCTATACTCTGCAAATCACAAATACTGTTGGTGGCAGAGGGTGCTAAGCACCAAGCCTAATTCTGTGCATTCCAATCTCGAACAGAACGAGGAAAGAAGGAATACATAAATGAATCAGTATGGCATCTTATTTCACTAATCTTATCCCTCCTGTCATTGCAACCTAAATAGGTTGGCGGAAGAAGTATTTCGTTGCACTCATAACTTAAAGATTTTTGCATATTCTCCAACAAATTCAAATGAAAACGACGTCGTCTGTCCGCCAAACAATCCCAGCCCAACCCACGTATCAGCTCTGTGACACTTACATAAGGACTGTAACTAGCGGTCACGAATCGAGCGGCTCTCCTCTGTACTTTCTGTAACGTGTCAATCAATCCTTTGCGATACATATCCCAAATTCCACAACAGTATTCCAAATGTGGACGCACTAGTGCTTTGCATGCTATTTCCTTTTTTCTCAAAATACGACCTATAAAATGTAGTTTAGAGTTAGCTTTGCCTATGATGGAAGTTATGTGCAAGTCCCATTTCATGTAGCTTTGTACTGTTACACCTAGATACTTCTGGGAATCCACCGTGTCAACAACTGAATTTTTAACTTTGTACTCGTGAGCAAACAGGGTCTTTTTATTGCTTATTTGCATTGCCTTGCACTTTTTGCAGTTAAGTGTAAGCTGCCATTTACGGCACCATTCCGAAATAACATCCAGATCGCGCTGAATTTCTAAGCAATCGTCGGAGCACCTCACTTCCCTATAAATAAGTGCATCAGCAAAAAATCGCATCCTGCAATTAGCCTTGTCACCGAGATCGTTTATAAAAATTAAGAAAAGAAGTGGCCCTATTACACTTCCTTGAGGAACGCCCGAAGTAACATCTAGTTTAGAAGAGGCTTCCCCGTCTACAGCGACATACTGTGACCGACCAGTTAGAAAATTGCGTATCCATTCGCAAATCAGATCAGATATACCGTACGCTCGGATCTTCCCGTGATATATACGTGGCTCCATAACCTACCGGCAGCAATCACTCGACAATGGTGGCAGAGATTGTGACCACCGAAACATCGTGTTTAAACGACGGACTGACTCGACTAATCTCCCCAGAAAATTGTATTCACCTTCAAGAGAATTCTATTATGTAGGAACTAAAATTAAAATGTAGGTCAGCCCAATTATGCAATCAAAATCAGATTAGCAATAATAGAAAAAGAAACTAAAGGGTAATGATTTTGTTTGCACCTAAAATATATTTACAACCCAGAAACACATTTAAGAATGCAGCACAGTACTTATTGCTTTTAGAAGGCCGATACATGCTGCTATAAAACTACACCAATTGTTAAGTAGACCAATAATTGCATTAAATCTTACTGGATAAACAAATTGCTACCAAAAATATTAAAATCCAGTTCTTTTTAGTTTTTACTTTTTTGTCATGGTTGTCACAGTTTTATTTTGGTTGCTGTTGGGTTTACAATTCCTATCCTTATTTGTAAACAGCGATGTAGAGTTAACAGGAAATTTATACTTAGATGAGTAATGCACGGAAGATAATAACAATTAAAATTGCAATGGAGAGGACGCTTCCCCCACACACCCAACTTCCCCCTTTCCTGCGCCCACCTAAATTTACCTTCTACAAATTTCAACTTTAAATTCTTTCAACATTTTTGGTAAATTATTCATCATTTCTCTTGGTAACTCATTCCAATCCCTGACACCCTTACCTAAAAAAGAGAATCTTCCCACACCCTTGTACCTGAAATCAAGTGCCAGCTTGTGGTCATGGTCATCTTTTCCCTTCCATGCATTACTTTTCATACCGACACCAATATCTGTCCATGCCTCATCACCAATATATGCCTTGTACACTCCCATGACCCTCCTCATCCTCCTCCTGTCTTGCAATGAGTCCCATTCCAGCTCTTTTATCATGTCTGTTACTGATTGTGTTCTGTGGTAATTTCCAGAAACAAATCTAGCAGCCCTTTTTTACACCCTCTGCAACTCCTGTATTTGATACTCAAAATGTGTGTCCCATACTACACTACCATATTCCAGCACTCTCTCCGACAAGTGCAGAATTTTGAAACCTTTTCCTGCTGCCTGTCCAATGTGTTGTGCCCAGTTAAGACTATCATGACCACAAGCTGGCACTTCACTTCATGTATAAAGGGGTGCAAAAATTTTCTTTTGTTGGATAGAGAAGTGATGGATAAATGACGAAAGAATTTAAACTTAAAATTCATAAATGGTAAAAGTAGATGGGTGGAGGAATTTATTATAATTTGTATCAGATAATAATAAAAGACAGTAAGGAAGTGGTAATTGGGTGACAGGGACAATGCCACCAGAGTTTGCGCTCCACCACAATAAAATACAGTTTAATAAGCCAAGTGCAATTTACTGCTATCATGTAACTGTTTGTGTTGTTTCCTGAACACAATACATTCTATTCTTGTGAAATAAATAAGATAAGACGTAAAGCATAAGAAAGAAAAATATACGTAGTCAATGCCTCACAGACCCCTTCATAAGATCTATGTACAAATCAGGACAGTAACTGGTAGATTCCTCACAGGTGGTGCACCATAACATGAAAAGGTTTTCTTCCAAGTAACATGTCTGGAGAAGGTAGTCAACACAGTGGTGTCATTTGTGAACCGAATTTTGGTTGTCAAATACAAGAGTTGAAGGGTGTGCAAAGAAGAGTAGCTAGATTTGTTTGTGCAAATTATCACAGGACCCCGTCAGTAACTGATATGATAAGCGAGCTGGGTTGGGAGTCATTGGAGGGTGAAGAGAGTGCTGGGAATGTACAGGGCATATGTTGGAGACGGGGCTTGGAGGGATATTGGCCAAAGAATTAGGAACAGTGCATGGAAGGAGAAAGGCGACCATGACCACAAGCTGGTGCTCGATTTCAGGCCAAAAAGAAATTGAAAAATTTTCTTTACTGGGAAAGGGAGTAAGGGATTGGAACAAATTACCAAAGAAGGGATCAATAATTTACCAAAAACGGTGAAGTAATTCATAATTGAAATTTGTAATTGGCAAAAGTAGAAGGAGGAGAAACTTAAGACACAAAGTGTATAAGATAATAATAAAAATTAAGAAAGGAGTATTTAGTTGACTAAGGGAATTGCCACTAGAGTATGCTCTATCTTAATTCAATTCACTGTGAAAATCACAAGTCCTAGGATCTCAAATGAAGAACCACGCTCTTAGAATGGGTTTTAGAAAGGGGTTATAGAAATTATTCCCGAGTCGAAATAAAAACTGACATATTCGAGACGTTATCGGAACTGAGAGTCAGGAGTTGGACAGTGGTTGACCTGACTGGTGTGGAATCAGTCGTTTAAGTTTAAGAATTGAGACAGGTTATGGAAATGATGATAAATCCTAAATTCTCAGACTGTGCCAAGGACAAACCATTTGGTACAAAGAGGGCAACAAAATGCTTTGACGTCAAACAATGAGAGGAATATTACAGCTTCTAGGACAAGCAGGATGGTAGAACTCAGGTAAATTTACGGTAACAGTTTCAGAAACCAATTTTCGTTAGGTGCCGAGACCATTAAATATCAACTATTAATAATCTGCATGATAGATAGGAGTTTAGAGGAAGGTCATTTCACAAAGACTTTCATCACAAAGAACAGATTTTACGGTTAATTTGGGGACTGAAGAATAAAGGGTGTAGGACTTCATTGGCGAGGAGACCCCATAGGGTAGTTCGGCCGCTGGTCGACAGAGCTTTGATTTGCACCTCTGTTGAGGCTAACCTAACTTACCCTGGTAATCCTACCAGATGTAGGGGATCCATTAATTATGCCATTACCACAGCTATTGCAAGTTAGGGAGCATGCACATGGGCAAATAGGCTAAGACTGGTTAAACCTGCAAGGGATATCAGACGAATGCAACGAGGAATTCTCTTGCGTCTTACAGGCACATTCGGAAGTACCCCAACTGATGCACTTACAGTCATTCTCGGAATATGTCCTTTAGATCTGGAAATAAGAAAAAGAGCAGCATGTCACTGGCTACGCAAAGGAAACTTAGACAAGATAACAGAAATCCTGGGTCAAGTGGCTTCCAAGAAGGTAGACATCAAAAATTGTATTTTGAATGAATGGCAACAGCAGTGGAACAATTTGGAAACAGGAAGGAGAGTATTTGAAATTCTTCCTGACATCAGAGAGAGGATACGTATGAAGCACTTCAATCCATCCCGAGGGTTAATACATTTCCTCACCGGTCATGGACCGTATGAAACATATCTCCATAGGATCAAAAGGGCAGAGAATGATCTATGCGCGTGCGGATCTCCAGGAACACCTGAACACAAACTGTTTGAATGTGCTCTAGTTGATGATGAAATCAAACAGTACAGAGTGAAGCTCATGGGGAAAAATATCACGGAAGTTTTAAAAGACAACCTCCTCCTGAATGAACTCGACAAGCTGGCAGATGCTGTGTCAGATGCAGCCAGGGAGCGGTATCGGCTTCAGCATAGCCAGCAACCTCCAGGAACACAGCAAGCCATTCAAGGAACGAGATGATACTCTAAACAAACGAGATACAAACAACTAAGTGGAACGCTGATGCCGGAAGTATGGCTTCTGGAATTTACCAAAGCTTATTCTTCAACAGATGCCAGCATTAAACGAACTTTTGAAAACTCAAGATGTTTAGTTATTTAGTATTAGTGGGTAACAGTTTTTACTAACAGGTTGACAATTTACAGTGTGTAGTAATAATAGTAAATTATTTGTACCATGTTTGTAGCATATATGATTAGAGTTTATTTTACAAAATTATGTTTAGAATAAATTTTAATACAGTATTAAGGAATAACAGTTCGCTGTAGATCCTAGAGAACGAACCATCTGAATGTACAGACAAATAAATAATTAATTATGTTAAGTGAAAACAAGGGGGAAAATCTCACAGAGGGGGAGAAGGAACAATAAAAATGTAATGTCAACTTTATATTTCAGACGGCCACTCTTCAAAGAGGAATAGAGGTAAAAAAAGAAAGTCAATCACACATTTGGGAAAAGGGGGCAGAGGATCTCATCGGATATCACCGGCACGTAGCCTTTTTCCCTGTTGAATCCAGAAGACATTTTGTACTGTTTTATATCAGACTATCATAAATTACTTATGGAAATAAAAGCTCAGCCATGTACTTCTGTTAACTTGAAAAAGGGTTTTATCGTGAAATATTGTATTTTCTTTGTTTGTGTGTTGTTTTGTGTTGCTGCTGCCCTCCTCCCTTCAGCTTCGCTGAGTTTTGGGTGTATTTTATTTGTCCTTTCCATATAAAAATTAACTTTGCTAGGTTATAGCCTTAGTCAGTGTTTTGTGTTTAGTTCACGTCTTTATGGCTCATAAGTAAAAAATTGCAATTGAAAGTACTGATGGATACATCAGCATGTAATAATGTTGTTAATAATTAGGTTTTAAATCTCTTAAAAATGACCAGGGGAGTGTCCATAAACCACGTAGCTCCATTTTGGCCACCTGTGAACCCCTCTCCCCCCCGTAGCGCAACGTGGCTTTTGTTCCTAATCCACCCCCACCCCCCCAAATAGCACGTAGTTTTTTCCCTTTCGATTCCAAAAGACATTTTTAACTGTTTTCTCCTGTCAGACTATTGTAAATTGTATACAGAGAAAATTAAATGACGGAAATAAATATTCACACGCTGTTGTGTGTTCTGTTCCTCATTTTAACTGTGATAAATGTTGTGAAAGGAAAGCTACGTGGCCTGGCTCGGAACCCCCCCTCCCCCCATGTAGCCCAGCGTAGCCTTCCAGCCAACCCCCCCCCCCCTGGATCGAAGCCACATAGTTTGTGCACGCTCCCTTGGCTAAAAAAATTTTTTAAATCTTTAAAAACACATTTCCTCTGCTGTAAATCAGAGTTGGAAAAGGGGGGTGGGGAAGAGAACAGTGAGTAAATATACTCCACTAACACAAGAAACATAATATATTACACTAACACAAGAAACATAATATATTACACTAACACAAGAAACATAATATATTACACTATTTCCTCACTTAAGAAAACCTCTGGCCGTGTTAATGCTGATTGTCACGTGATTTTATTTTCATGACTAAGGGCCTCAAAGTGAGGCTGATGATTTGTCATTACTAGCAAAACATAAAGGAAGAGCACAAAAAAATGGTTGAAAAATTGCACGAGGTAGCAGAAAAAACAGGAATCATGATCTCATACGGAAAAAAAAAAAACAGAGTATAGATGCAAACACAACAATAAAAACTTCTGAAGACTAAATTTGCAAAACTTAACAAATTTAAATATCTGTGTGAATGGATCCGACCCAATAGACTTCATACAGAAGCAAACAAAGAGAGAAGCAGAAAGACAGACCTGACACAAAACGGATGCAATGACACAGGAATCCCCAACAAAGCAAAGATTATACATTATACAGCAACTATCAAGATAGAGGCTTGGAATACCTCACGCTGAATAAGAAAATAGGGATTAAGCAGTTACAGAAAAAGAGGAAAATCATTGGACCAGTTAACAGAAAAATGTTACGTGGTGGAAGAGGAAAATGAAGATCTATATAATTATGCACGGAAAACTGCAGACATGATACAGAAGAGAAGGCTGACTCCTTAGGAGCCTTCCAGACGCCCCCTCTCCCTCTAGTGAGATCCCCCCCCCCAAGATGATGTGAGGTTTTGATGAGACCCCCCTGCTGATTCATCTCACAGTTTTTTAGACTTTTTTAGATCTTCTGCTTCTGGCGGCAGTTACACTTCCCCTACAGTCGGTATCCGCGTTGTGCCTACACCTTATACTCCCCCCCCCCCTCTAAAGTCGACATCAATGTAATTTGTGGACCTTTTTCTCGCTCTTCTGTGCTTCAAGAATTTCAAAAGCTCAGCGAAGTTTCCGTCAATCCACACCCCCTCCCCCCACTTCATCTCAAGTAATGAATGGACGCCCCATTATGAGAATGAGTGAGAGTCAATAGACAGGAAAAAACAACTACATCACTAAATTAAAGTTGACGATAAAATCAGTTGAGGTGATGAGAAAAGTTTGTATCAATCTACACGAGACAGAGAACTGAAGTGTGTTTCAAGTAAACAGCTGCAGGGCGATCTGCACAGGATATCTAGCTGGGTTGGTAAACATGGGATGAGGAGTCAGCTTATTAGATACACCGGGAAAAAAATTAAAGGTTGATTATGATTATAAGGCAGGGGAAAGAATTGCTTGTTGAAGACTTGAAATGTAAATATCTTGGCATTACATTTGATAACAAGCTTAACTGGGCAGGACACATTGGACAGGTGGTAGAAAAAGGTTTCTGCCCTTGTACAGTACTGTGTGGGGCTTACTATGGGACATGAAGGTTCCCAGAAGAACAAAAATTGTCTTGTATAAATCATACCCCACTCCTATTCTCACATATGCTTTAGAAACATGCACACTAACATCAAGGAACCTTAGCAAGCTCCAAGCATGTGAAATGAAGTTTCTTAGAACGGTCCTTGTGGCAGAACGAAGAACAAGGGTTTATAGATTACTCTCTGTCAGTAAGAGGTTGCTATGGTAACAGTTGGCTATCAACGAGAGCTAGCGTGAGAGCATAGACACGAGTTGGAACGTGAAGTTATTGATAAAAGAACCTGCAATCTTCGGAGTTAAAGCATATGATTGAACTTTAATAAATGTTAATTAATTAATCGTCAGACAAGTTTACTCATTATTTAAATAAAAGTTTAATAAAGTAAAAATCAAATCGGCACGAACTACAAATGAAAGGTGACATCGGAAGAAAAGCAATATAAAGTAGAACAACAATCTTCATAAAAAGATAAATACGACCGAACACAAGAAATTCGACATGAAGTGTGACACGAAATGCGACACCCTCCAGAAAACTAGACTTAACCATATAAAGAAAGACGAGAATAGATCAAACTTAGAGCTAAGGGAATCCATGGAAAAGAGACTTAAGTCATCAACACTTAAGTGGTTTGGGCATGTTAAAAGAATGAATAGTACAAGACTACCAAAAACGTATTTGGAAAAAAGGATAGTGGGCAAAAGACCAGTGGGAAGACCAAGAAGAAGATGGACAGACCAACTGAAGGACGACATAGAGAGAAGAGGCTGGAATTGGGAGTACATCACAGACAGAGAAACTTTTCTAGACAGGAAACAGTAGAAGACGGTCAACTATTATCACCAGCACGGAAACACAACTAAACCACACCTGGGAAACTGGAAATGGTCCCCAACGATAATGATGATGACTGTACATACTGCAGTTAAAATGAAATGTTTTAGATATACATTGTTCTGCTGATGAAGGTTATAAATCTGATAATTGCATATGGCACAATTGGTTTTTTCATCAATTATAAGTGTAATTAGATAAAATACACCCAACACTCACCAAAGCTGAACGAAGGGGCAGCAGCAGCACAGAAGAACACACAAACACAGAAAAAACAATATTTTGGGTTAAAACCCTTTTTCAAGTTAATAGAAGTAAGTGGCTGGGCTTGTACGAGCCCTCAAGCTCAATCATGTTCTTCTGTTAACTTGAAAAAGGGTTTTAATCTGAAATATTGTATTTTCTGTGTTTGTGTGTTGTTTTGTGTTTCTACTGCCCTCCTCCCTTTAACTCTGGTGAGTGTTGGGTGTATTTTATCTGCCCTGTCCATTTAAATATTGCGTCATGGCAGTTCTTTCCTTCCATTGTTTCCTAATAATAATTAGACTATTTTTAATAAATAAACTGTTCTCGTTCTTCTAGCTTTGTATAAATGCCAATTTCGTGGGACATTTCGAGGTAGTCCCGTCTCTGCCAACTGAGTACGTCCCATGAAAATGATATCTGTGTGTGGCCATGAGTGCAAGAGCATTTAATTTATTTACAATGCTGAAAAAGCTTCATTCTTACATAACCTTTTTTTGATATGGGCTTTATGCCTTTTCAAAGTCATTAAGTCATATGGACTTTTGCAGGAAGCGTCCTGGCATATCCCTGGATAGATTTTAGGAAACTCTGCACGGGCAGACGGGGATTCGAACCCACTACCTCTTGAGTGAGAGGCTCAACCTCTGAGCTCAGGGTGAAGACTATTTCAGTAAATCTTCCCAGTTCCTTCGATTAAACTTACTGTTTGAACAAAAAAATACTGTACCACCAGATGAGAGATGAGGCATGAGTAATCCAAGGACTGTTGATATCAAAAGGCATAAATGATAGAATGTGTTGAATCAGAAACAGGAAGTTTAGTAACAAGATGAATGAATGGCTCTTATCTGACAAGTAGAAGAGATTCTACCTGTTTATATTGACTAGATTCATGTTGCAAGTAAAAAAAAAAGAAAAAGATATATACAAGAATTAAAGAGGGTAGGAATAACTAGTACATTGTGGCAGTGGAATAGCAAAGAGGATCGAATTGGTGTTAGCGGAATTACAATCAAATCTCGTTAAATGTTTCCTGAGGATTGAAAAACTTGTTAAACTGTATGCGGCTATGTTGCAGAAGTGTTGTGAGTTATCACCTTTAGTGTGCAGCATAGGGCAGACTATGGTAACCATCTGATGAACAGTAGATTCAGAAATACTTCAACTCCTGACTGATGATAATATCCTTTCTATTGTAAATGTTTCCGTTAATTTTATCTTCTTTTGTTATTTAAAAAAAAGGAAATGAAAATTTTCATGATAACCAAATATTCAAAGTGGTAATAGTTCAAGGAGATGATAAGAATGGGATAAAGAAATGTTTATTTCAAAACAACAAAAAACTAAAGAATATTACAAAACCTATATATTATAATACGAAGGAAAGGAGGTTAAAAGGTTTGTAAGAAGAGAACACAACAGAGGGCAGTAGGGAATACTTGATACAAACTAAACAAGGAATTAATAGTAGCAAAGAAGGAAGCAAAATATAGGATTACAAAGAATATTATCAGTGCAGGGGGACTGCTGAATGAGGCATCTAGATATTTCTATGGTTCTGTTAGAAAACTGAGGTGAAGGGAATGTAATGGGCCCAGACGAATGCTTCAGAAGACCGTGACCCAGTTCAACAAGGCATGAAGCTATATACAAAAAAAGGAGAACAAGTTACTGAGGATTTGAAAAACCAAAGACATTAAGTTACTGGTTTAATGATACCATTCATGACTATACTTCAAAAATGGCAGAATGATCCTGTTAGCACAGATAGAAATGAGGAGACTAAAAAAAAAAAAAAATTGGAATTCATTCTGATGATATCATGAAGGCACTAAAAAAGCAGAAAAGGTATCAAGGGGCTGGTGTAGATAATATTACTACAGATATCTTAAGGATAGCCGGATGTGACATTGTACCTTATATTGAAATATTATTTAAATTGAGTCTGGATACTTGCTGCTTACCACAGGACTGGAAAAGTGCAATAGTAGTACTGGTACATAAAGGAGGGGTAAGAAATAGTGTTGAGAATTACAGGCCAATCAGTTTGACATCAGCGGTAGATAAATTAATGGAAAGATTGATATGCAACCACATCAGAAATATATTTGAGGAGCATAAGTGGTTTTCAAGCAGGCAACATGGGTTCAGGCAAGGATTTTCATGCGAATCTCAGTTGGTGGGATATATGCAAGATATTTCAGATGAATTGGACAAGGGAGGCCAAATTGATAGTGTAGCACTAGATCTGTCAAAGGCATTTCACAGAGTGGGCCATAAAATGGTGGCAAATAATTTAATAAATAATGTAGTTCCATTAGCATACACCAGGTTCAAATTGTTATGGATCTATTAAAAGTTAATTGCCTTAAAACACTCAGCATTGAGTATATTGGAGCATTGCTATTAATTACACCAATTAACAATTCTGCTCTATGTTTAGTTATATAACAGGCTGTTTAATTATTTTGATGGCAAATGGAGCAAATTAACTGGTAGAAATTTCAATTTGCTATCTTTTTCCTTCTTTATTTTTTCTTAAAATTCAGAGATTGTAGTAACATCACCTAACTATTATTTCCCTTCACAAATTTTAAATTCTTTTAACGTTTTCGGTAAAATACTCATCCCTGACGTCCTTACCTAAGATAGAGAATCTTCCCACACCCTTGTCCCTGAAATCGGGTGCCAGCTTGTGGTCATGGTCATCTTTTCCCTTCCATGCCCCTCTCTTAATTTTGCCACCAATATCTTTCCACACATCACCAACATATGCCCTGTGCATTTCCTGCTATCCTTCCACGGTCTTCCTGTCACTGAAGACGGGTTCACACGGTTCACTTTTTGCAATCACTCTGAATGAATCACTCGCAGTGAAAGGAAAGTGAATTGTGTAAAGATCTGGATATGACGGATAACAGAAGTTCCCTCAGGTTCAACTTTTCGTTCATTTTGATGAATCATCGAGAGTGACGCGTGTAAACAGTCAAAATATTGAAGTGAAACCTCCTCCTGGATCGACTGCAATTGTTGTTTCTGATTCTTGTTGTCATCAATACGTAATGCTTTTTAAATGGGGAGAAGAAACATTTCTTTATTTTTAAAATCTTTCCATAACGAGTGCTTATAGAAAACAAAATTTGAAAGTTATTAAAACATAAAACATAAAAGATAGTGCCATTGGGGATATGATGAAAGAATTGAAGCTCACACTTTTGACGATGGAAGACATCAAGCACGAAATTAAAACCATCTGAACCAGGTGTTCTAGCAAATTAACTAGTTTTAAAATCGGAAAAATGTGGTGTAAATTGTGTTTCTAGGTAAAGTGAAAGTGTTTTAAAGCAGTTATCAACTGCAAGGAAGATGAGAATAGTTTCCATCTTCAGTTTAGCCAGAAGACATTTTTTGATTTTTTTTTTTTTTTTTTTTTTGAAATTTGTGTTTTTTTGTTTTTGCTTTTTTATACCTAAACTTTTTGATTCATACATTTGAAGATTATTTTTATATGCCATTTTCTCCTTCAATACCCATTCTACCAAGCTGCAAGATCTAATTTCTCATCCAAAAACCTCTCCTTTTTTCAATTAACTTTTAACTCCTTAGGCGAGGTTTCTGAAAATTAAATCTACTCCAACACGCACAACTTTCTTTGTTGCCATATTGAAGTCAATTGAATGGTTCAAAGTGAATTCACCTACACTTTCACTAAGAGTGAATAATTCTGAGTGATTATGAAAAGTGAATCGTGTAAACCCACCTTATTATATCAGTTACAGTGATCAAAACAAAAAAGGTATTGTGAATGCCTGAACAGCATGTATAGTTGACGTGGTTGGCCTACGGCGCAGATAAATAAATAGATACATAAAACAGTTTTGTGTCATTAGACAGTGCAGAATTAATGAAAGATAAAAGGCAAAAAAAGAGCTGATGATAAACTTGGTAGGGCAGGACACATTGGTCAGGTAGTAGGAAAAGGTTTCAAAATTCTGCACTTGTTGGAGAGAGTGATGAGGGGATGTACGAGAGAAGTAAAGGAATTGGGTTACAAAACTTTGGTGAGACCATTGTTCGAATATGGTAGTGTAGTATGGGATCCACATTTAAATACAGGAGTTGGAGAGGCTGCAAAGGAGATTTGTTTCTGCAAATTACCACAGAACACAATCAGAAACCAATATGATAAAGGAACGTGGTTGGGAGTTGTTGGAAGATAGGAAAAGGGGGAAAAAGTGTACAAGCTGTATTTATACAGCGTGGTAGTATTTTGCAGTTGTATATTTGTCTCATATTTCAGCATTTTTAATTTAATTTGTAGAGACTTTTCTGTAATACGTAAGTAAGAATATCATAGAATTTAATCCAAATTTTGTAAGGTTTTTCAAAGGTTTTGGATTTCTCACAGTCCCCCAATATATTTAAAGAGCAAATATATATAGGTAACAATGAAAGGAAAGAAATGCCGTGAGGCAATATTTACATGGAAATGGAAGGGAAAAAACACCCATCACTCACCAAAGTTGAAGGGAGGAGGGCAGCAGCAACACTAAACAACACACAAACAAAGAAAATACAATATTTGGGGTGAAAACCCCTTTCTCAAATTAACAGAGGTAGGTGGCTGGGCTTGCGCAAGACTTGCGTTCGACGCAGCCACTCATTTGTTTGTGTGTTGTTTTGTGTTGTTGCTGCCCTCCCCCCTCAACTTAGGTGAGTGTTGGGTGTATTTTCCCTTTTTTCCATGTAAGCAAATATATATATATATATACATATAATGCACTTTCAATTTTGGAAAGAAATCCTTAACACAGAAGCTTAATTGTACTTATATTCCTCTACCAGCAGCCAGCAATGACTGACAAACAGACTACACGTCTTATTGTTATTTCCTTGAAATTATTTTACTTTTCTTTTATGTTCTTTCTTTATGATGTGAAACACTGTCAGTATATTTTTAAAATAAATTACTATTCTATTTGATGAAATTATTAACTATTAATTTTTGCTCAAAGTAAAGATCCTGGGTTCACTAAAATCGGGCAGCTCTATCGTATCTATGGCACCACATTTCATGATAGATTCCTATGTAACTTAATGGCACAAATCAAATGAATAAAACTTTCTGCTTTCTGGCTTATTTCTCGAGATACCGAGAGACAAAAATCAGTTATTGGTATCGTTCCTTGTGTCTTTGGCGACGTTTTTCATTTGGTCCAGACGACATTTCAACCTAACCACAACTGGCAGTAAGAAAACAAAACAACTATTGTGTATGCCCAGCTTGTAATTACTTATATTGGTCCAGGCCACATCTCAACCCAAATATCTCATTTCTTAGTCACTATAACTTGAGAACTGAGTAAGATATGGAAAAATTTCAGTCTTCACTCCTGATTTGTCTAGTTCGATTATATAAGAATATTTCAAATTTGGTTTTGGCGATGTTTTTCTTCTGCTCCAGGCCGCATTTTAATCTTTTTGGAATAGTTTATCTTGAGAACTAAGTGCGATATCAAAAAATGTTATTCCTAACATTCAATTTTTCTCATCGAGTTATAGAAGGATCCATCGTCAAATTGCAGCGCCATGATTATCGTAGAATACCGAAAGTAAAGAATATTTCGCTAAAGTTGCGCATACCGCGACTACTACTTTTATAGCGCTATCTCTAGTTCCCCATATATCGAATGTCAAAAATTAATTATAGGCATAGTTCTTTGAGCCTTTGGTTTTTCTTCTGGTTCAGGCCGCATTTCAGCTTAACCTGTACCGTAGTAAGAAAAAAGAACAACTATTGTGCACGTCCAGCTTATAATTCACTGTGGCTTTGGCGATTTTGTTTTTGGTCCAGGCCGTATTGCAATCTAACCACTTCAATTTTGAAATGGTAGATCTCGAGAAATAAGCGAGGTATCGAAAAATTTTATTCTTCACTTTCGATTTTTCTCGTCCAGTTACATTAGAATCCATTATCAAATCGCGGCGCCTAGTAATCGTAGAATCCACTTAAAATCGTTGGTTAGCAACATTATAAGTGTATTTGGATATAATTAAAGGGAGAAAGTAAGATTTCAATTGCTTATGGACTTTCACTAGTGAGAACACGTAGTATAGATCGGAGCCAGGTACAGAAAATCGATTAACAGATTGTGGCGGGCAAATGATGAAAGCAAACGAGGCGACAATGCAAACGTGAACAAAAAACTTGAGGCGCAAGCGATAGAAAAAAAGAGTCAGCTGTCTGCCGAACGAAATACAAAAAGATATAACACGAACAGTCACAATGGAGACACGAAACAAAGAAAGTGAGAAAACAGGGAAAGAAAGAGCTGGAAAGAACTACGAACAATGACTAATGCAGTAGACTAAACAAATTTTTAAATGTATCTGTCACGTGATAAACTTGTGGTACTAGATGTAATCAGACCGGTATATTCTGCGAAATGGATAGTAAATTATATGAGAAAACGTCATATAATATATATCGTAAAAGAAGCAAAACGAATTAAACTTAGAAACATAAAAACAGCTCAAGGATACACCCAAAACAAAAAACAAAAAAACCCGAACAAATAGTTACAATGCACGAAAAGAATGAGACTGCAGGTGTATCACAATTTCCGAGTTGAAATAAAATGCTAAAATAGCGATAAAAACATAAATTAGGTTGTAATACAGCCCGTACCAGCATGACCCCGCTAAAACTACTTCGCAAAGCAGTTTATAGGATTTGACTACTGCAGTATTATGGCGCAAATTTCTTGCGGAATCGCGATATCCAGTAATTCCATAAATTCATTTACACAACGAAGAACAATGGCTTACTTCAGATTACAGCAGATAGACGCGAATACAAGAACAAAAACGAAATTGGAACATTCGAATTTAAGTATTTCCAGCGCTGAATATACCTGACAAAAACCGAACTACAAGTCAGGCAGAGATAAAAATGACAAATTCCCGATACTATACCTAGCAAGTCACTCTGCAGTCATGGAGGAAGGAAATATATGGAGGAGAAGTGACGTTAAATCGGTGAAGCAGGCTCTAAACTCTCCCGCATGGCGGCAGCAGCGGTATTGCGCTTCCAAACATTGCGATGTTCCCAGTATATCCCGAAAACTAAGCAATATATCGAAAAAATTTATTCTTTATTTTCGATTTGTCTCGTCGTGTTACATAAGAATCGATCTTTAAATTTGACTTTTGCGAAATGTTTCTTCTCCATTTCAACTCAAGAAACCTCACTTTTGATACAGTATATCTCTAGAACTAGGTGAGATATCGAAAATTTTTATTCTTTATTTTTCTCGTCTTTTTAAATAAGAATCCATCATCAAATTTGACTTTGACCAATTTTTTCTTCTGAATTTCAACCAAAACCATTTCACATTTGGGACAGAATATCTTGAAAACTAAGCAGAATATGAAAAAATTTTATTCTTCATTTTTTATTTGTCATATCGAGTTACATAATAATCCATCACCAGATATCGGCGTCACCTTTATCCTAGAGTCCCCTTGAGGTTTTTGTACATATTCCCCGTGTCTGTATGGAAGCGGCCATGCCCCCTCCACTCCGGCCATGCCCCCCCACTCCTCCTCCGCCCTGCTTCACTTCAATGCGTGGTGAAGGTCTCTTGCGTCGTCTCCATATATTTCCTTCCTCCATGTCTGCAGTATTGGTTGAAACAAATTGGGAGAGAGTAAGTTAAAGATAACAACAATAATGCAGAGAAAACAAAAATAAGAATTAGGTTGCTTGGCATCTTGCACATTAGGCCAGACCATTTTTACAACAGCATACTGTACTCGCAATCTAGGCGGCCGTGAGAGGTGTAGTTGCTCATACTGCCGCCAGATAACACAACCAGCGACTTATTATGGTACAATCGCTGCAAAGCTTTTCGTGTATGTTTGAAACCATACTTGATCACGGTAAATACATAAATGTTGATTTATTGATGATGATCTTTCCCTGCTATAGTTTTTTCAATAATAAACGATGTAATATATTGCAGGTGCCCTATTTTCATATCACTTTCACTCTATACGATTAAATGTGTCTTGCATTTTCAACTGTTTGGATGGATACTTACTACATTAGAATTTTAAAATCACAAAAAATATTAAACATCTCACATATATATCTAAATGTACCATCATACATAATAAAAATAAATATATAATCATTGAACTAAACTGTAACAATTAAAGGCCATTGTTTGGTCACGGCCGCCTGGATCATGGAGGATTTCCTTCCTCGATGGCCTTGATCATGGAGGAAGGAATTATATGGAGGAGAAGTGACGTTAAATCGGTGAAGCAAGCACTAAACTCTCCCGCATGGTGGCAGCACCGGCAGCGACCATATGGCGCTTCCCAACAATTAAGGTGTTCACATTGTGGTAGATGCAGTGATTATTTCATTTAGTATTGTGTATAAGTGTTTAAAAATGCCAGCTTGTGTTGCGTACGGTTGCACAAATAGACCAGACAGGAAAGAACCTGGAATATCATTTCATAAGTAAGTTGAATTTTAATTATCGTTGTTGAAGTGAGCGGTAGACACCGCAAACTTTGCAGCACGTCTATAAATATTTAGTCATAGCTCTCAATGGGATGACTTTGTTCTCAAATTTTTCTTGGTGTAGTGTAGAAAATCAGCAAACTTGCTATTTTGCACATAATAGACTAGCATTATTTTTTAACGAGTGTTTAAAATGAGATTTAAATGGGCGTGTTTTACTTCGCGATTCAGTGAATTTACTATTACGATTTCTTTCGTCACGTTGCTGATTATACTGACAATGGATGATGAAATTAACTGTTATGTGCGAAGCTGTGAGTTTTATTAATTTTTTAAATAGCTATTTCAGGCCATTGACTTAAGTTATTTTTAAAGCTTCATATAAGACTTGTTTCTGTTTGTAAATACGTCTATACCTATTTTTACCGATTTTGAAATCTTTCTCATCTATTTATGTCGAAACAGGTTCATGCAGAAATAAAAATGGGCTTCATAAATAAAGAAGTTATTGGCCTTTAAACAAAATCAATTTGGGGAATGTGTTTCTAATTTAGTCTCTTTTTTTTGTACAACATTCTCCCCCCCCCCTCCCCCTGTATCTAAATCTAACTGAGAGATAATTTTTTTACAATTGTCCTAATAAGTAGGGCTGTGAAATTAGACAACACATCTTGATCAAGAGAATGTTCATTAAGGTGACTGAATAAACATTTTATTTCTGGTACCAGCCTACAAAATGTCTGGGTTGCTCATCCCTAGAGTGGGTCCTCTTACTTTTTTTCTGGTCTAGGACACATTTCAGACTAACCACAAGTGGTAGTAATAAAACTGAAATATCCATTCTGCATGTCAACCATGTAATCATTGTGGCTTTGACAGAATTAATTTTTGGTCCAGCCTGCATCCAAACCTAAACCCCTCAATTTGGATGTTGTATATCCCCCAAACTAAGCAAGATATCGAAAACATTTATTCCTTATTATCGAGTTTTTTCGTCGTGTTACATAAGAATCCATCATTAAATATGACTTTTGCGAAATTTTTCTTCTGCATTTCAACTCAAGACACCTCACTTTTGAGACAGTATATCTCGAGAACTAGGTGAAATATCGAAAAATTTTACTCTTTATTTTTTATTTGTCTCGTCTTTTTAAATAAAAATTCATCATAAAATTTGACTTTGAATAACTTTTCTTCTGAATTTCAACCAAAACCATTTCACATTTGAGACAGAATATCTCGAAAACTAAGCAGGATATCAAAAAATTTTATTCTTCATTTTTTATTTGTCTCATCGAGTTACATAATAATCCATCACCAGATTGCGGCGTCACGTTTATCCTAGAGTCCCCTTGAGGTTTTTGTACATATTCCCCGTGTTTGTTGGGAAGCGGTCAAGCCCCCACCACTCCGGCCATGCCCCCCCACTCCTCCGCCGGCCTGCTTCACTCCCATGCGTGGTAAAGGTCTCTTGCGTCGTCTCCACATGGCCTGGATAAGAAGCGAGTTCAGGTTTGTCTCTGGAGTACAGTCAGGATCTATCATGAAAGATACCCCAAGTTCACGGCACCACTGATTGTTGATGATTTTTTTTTTAACTGCCTTACAATATTTTTAGTCAAATAAACAATAATGTACGTAATGGCAAAAGCATTTAGTAATTATCTGGAAATGATAACATCACCACGGCCGTATTGTCTTTGTTTAACACAATACTGTTGCGCCGAACAAAGTAATTCTCAAAGAGTTATAAAACTGGACTTTAATGTATATAATTAAGTTAACTAACACAAATTAATACAATGGGTGCTAGAACTTAAATTATAAGTTATACAATAAGTAACTTAAAATTATTTATCTCAATTTCCAAATGTAGCGTCTTTCCTTTTGAATGGAATGACGCCATCTTTGTAGTTTATGGTAGCTTACGGATTTATCTGGAGGGAAGCGAAATCGTAGGAATTACCGTCAACTGTAAACCTGTTTGCACCTTGAAGACTGAATAATAATTAGTTTTCTTATGCAGATAGTTCTTAAAAATCCCAAGAAAAAAATATCATTCCGCTGTTATATTACAACCATTGATGTGCGATTACTGACCATGGAGGAAGGAAATATATGGAGACGACGCAAGAGACCTTCACCACGCATTGAAGTGAAGCAGGGCGGAGGAGGAGTGAGGGGGGGGGGGGAGCATGGCCGGAGTGGAAGGGGCATGGCCGCTTCCATACAGACACGGGGAATATGTACAAAAACCTCAAGGGGACTCTAGGATAAAGATGACGCCGCAATCTGGTGATGGATTATTATGTAACTCGATATGACAAATAAAAAATGAAGAATAAATTTTTTTGATATCATGCTTAGTTTTCGAGATATTCTGTCCCAAATGTGAAATGGTTTTTGTTGAAATTCAGAAGAAAAAATTGGTCAAAGTCAAATTTGATGATGGATTCTCATTTAAAAAGACGAGACAAATGAAAAATAAAGAATAAACATTTTCGATATCTCACCTAGTTCTAGAGATATACTGTATCAAAAGTGAGGTGTCTTGAGTTGAAATGGAGAAGAAAAATTTCGCAAAAGTCAAATTTAATGATCGATTCTTATGTAACACGACGAGACAAATCGAAAATAAAAAATAAAATTTTTCGATATCTTGCTTAGTTTTCGGGATATACTGGGATTGTGTTTATATGCGGCCTGGACCAAAAATTAATTCTGCCATAGCTACAATGAATTACATGCAGAATGGATATTTCATTTTTTTTTTACTACCACTTGTGGTTAGGTTGAAATGCGGCATAGACCAGAATAAAAATAGTTATCTTGTTAACATACATCGTAAGCTTAATTGGAAATGGCTGGAAGCAGTTTCCATCGCGATATACATTTTGTCACTAACTTGGTTCTCATGAACTTACTAACAGTAATAGATAAATTCTTTGTCCCTCATGGAACAAAAAAACTACACGCGTATTTGAATCGCAAACTGTATTTGCGGTAACAACATCGTTTGCTTCATCAATATTCCTAGATTGCATAGCATAATTTAACACATTTAATTTCATCATACACTGTCAGTATAAACTGCAACGTGACGAAAGAAAGCGCAATACTAAATTCACTGAATCGCGATGTAAAACACACCCCTTAAATCTCATTTTCAACACTCGTTAAAAAGTAATGCTAGTCTATTATGTGCAAAATAGCAAGGTATGCTGATTTTCTACACTACACCAACAAAAATTTGAGAACAAAGTCATCCCATTGAGAGCTATGGCTAAATATTTATAGACAGGCGCCGAAGTTTGCAACTTCTACAGCTCACTTCAACAACGATAATTAGAATTCAACTTACTTATGAAATGATATTCCAGGTTCTTTGATGTCTGGCCTATCTGTGCAACCGTATGCAACACAAGATGGCATTATAAAACACTTATGCACATTACAAAATGAAATAATCACTGCATATAACACAATTTGAACATCGCAATTGTTTGGAAGCGCAATATCGCCGCTGCCGCCACTGCGCATGCGCGAGCCTGCTTCACCGATTTAACGTCA
>JARYHS010008074.1:4264613-4299622 GCA_031002005.1 Vandiemenella viatica
CGGTTGTCTTAACCTTGATTTTGTTGTTTTCTATATTTCGATTGTAGTTACAGTTATAGTTATGACTTGATTGGATTAAGTATGGAACATATGAAATTAAAAATGAATTACGAATCGTAAAACGTTGTGCCATACCTCGTAATATTAGTAAATATAGGAACTACTTCCATCCGCGTGAAGTAATAGGTTCACTAACATGGCGAGCGTGAAACCAGCTCACAATGTTTATCAAACTAAATTCATCGTGAACTGAGCTGTAACAACACGTGTCAGCTGTCACTGTAGTGCTGACTGCATTTCGCGCTAACCACAACCTCCGCTAATATTGCCGTTCGAACTTCATAGCTCGTATAAACCACGTATGAATTTTTAAATTTGACGCCAAGGAACTATTTCTTTCTGAAATTATTAGCCATTTCTTTTAATTAGTAAGCCCCTTTCGAAATATCCCTGTTTCAAAACTACGGCTGTAACGGAACTCAGCATCCGTATCCGCAAGTGCGGAACTTCCGTGTGAAATCCTACATCCGCTTTCGCATCCGCAATATTTATTGCGGATGTATAGCGGATGTTTTGTTTACATTGCAATATATATTATTCTTTTCTCTTTACACGAAATTCTGCCCATGTTCGTTTAGCTAACAACAACGTGGTTGTTTTCTTTTCTGACGATCTCGCAATAAAAATGAAGTGATCGGTTTCATTACTTAAGCAACGGATTTACAAGTTTCAACTTGCATGTAAAGCGGCACCGAGCGTGGTGGTGTAACGGATAGCGTTCTGGCCTCGCATTCGGGAGGATGGCGGTTCGAATCCCCGTCCGGGCATCCAGATTTGGGTTTTCCATGGTTTCCCAAATCACTCCAGGCAAATGCCGGGATGCTTCATTAAAAAGGTCATGGCCGATTTCCTTCCCATTCCTTGCCCCCATCCTTTCCCGTCTCTAAAGACCTCGCTGTTAAGAGACGATAAGCAGTTTAAAAAAAATGTAAAGCGGCCTATTCACGGTCCAACTTACTGGACATCAGCGTAGAACAACCGATTCACGCTAGTAGAAGGGGTTGAACAAAATGTCCCAAGCAGTCCTTTCCACTCGCGGCACACCATGTGTCCTTATCGCACACTCGCAGGATGTTTCCTCCAATCACGATCCAACGCCATAGCTTGTTGGACGGCAAGCACCCGTATTGGTTGTTTTGGAGTCCTAACATCCTACAAGTCGTACATGTAGTGTCCAACCCCTTTCACGGAAAATCAAGATTGCTTTACAAAAAATCGGATCATGATAGGTCCTACAAGTTGTACTGTGAATGTGCCGCTAGAGCGGTGGAAAGGTGGCTGGCGGGCACGGAGATGTCACCTTTGACGCTTCAATTAGTCGGGCCGCGAGTTTTTAAGACGCGTGCGTAGTTATGAAACTAATCTAATTCACTTGTGGAATCATCCCACGTTTTTTGTTGTTGAAAGATGAGGCAAAAAAATCTATGTGGCAATATCTTATGGAAATAGACGTTACTTATTAAAAATGTAGAATTTGGTATAAAAAATACACTTATTGTAATTTTAAGTTTATTTTTTTAATAAAATATTAAAATCTAAATAATTATAAATTTATTTTTTCCACTTTAGCATCCGCATACGCAAAACATCCTTTCCCGCGGATGTCAAGCATTTAATATCCGCAAACACGTCTTCCGTTACAACCCTACAGAAACCCACATTTTCTCCGGACCTTCGTTGCGCCATTTAAATTCATATTTAAGACGTCGAAACGTTAAGGACGAGTTTAAATTCAATGTTTATCTACTTCTCCGCATTTCTCCCTTTCTTTAGGGCCTAAACTTGTGTTGTTTGAGATTATCATTAAAAAGTCACGTATTTTCGAATTCTAATATTTTGACCAGAAATTTCGTGTTAATATCTGGTTAGGTGTTTGGAACATATCATTCTACTATAAACTAATCTTATTAATTTCAATAAAGGTTGTCCCATTGTTGACATGGCTCGATGACGTCACTCAACTATCTCACCCCATGCGTTCAGATTTGATAAAGAAAATTATAGCTTTAAATCAATTTTCTGCCTCTATGATTCTTATATCAAAAATCATTGTCATTGTTTTTAGAACTCGTGTGAATTTCAGTGGTATTTAACTTTTGCTATACCTGCATCAGCCGATACCGGGCCGGTTTTAGCTCAAGAACTACTTTGATGCCAAACCTGACTTTATGCAATTTAAGGGGGTAGGTACACCTAACACATACAAATATTTGATAAAGTTGAGATGTCATTTTCTCCAAATCTATTTAAATTTGAGAATTCAAATTTCATAGCTCCATAGAACTGTTATAGCTAGATATAAAAATTGATTTTTAAAATAAAAATATTGTTTAACAATAGGATAATGTACCATCCAAATTGACAGTGAAAAATATATTGTTGTAAAGGGTTTTAAAGATAAAAGGTATAGTATTTGAAATTTTTCAGAAATGTTCTTTTAATATTGTAAACTAATATCAAGGCAACAAGTTGAACCTATAATATAACATATTTAACCCTATATTTTTTATTAATAAATTTTTTTGTCAAGAAATTAAAATTTTTGCTTAAATATAAAGGCATATTTTTCATTTGGGAAAAGCTGCATAAACAATAATGGTTCAGATTGTAGTACTTAGTATGTAGAACATGTCCTGCAAATTTGAAATAGATCTATGCATATGGAAAAAAGTTATCTTTAAAACCATTTGATGAATTGCTGTTTTGAGATATTTAAGGTTAAAGATTTGGATCACCTTCAAGTGCAGTAAGATTTAAATGGCTGTCAATCGTGCAGGGCATTGCTTAATCACACATAATTCCCACACTGTTGAAGATATTCAAATGATTTTTTCACTAAAATGAAGCCAAAACTATAAACTGTTTTTATGAATAATAATAATAAAAAAACATTCTTTTGAAACCTGATAAGTGTACCTACCCCCTTAAGTGAAATGCTATGAACTTTACTAGCTACATTCTCTCAAGTAGAAATCAGTAATGAAAAGCAACTAGTAATTAGTGTGTTAATTTAAACGTAAGACATACTTATATTTCATATTTTTGTGAATTAATTTCTTCGAGTTTAGAATAACAATGACATAGAAAATAACGGGAACGTATACATCTAATATAAATAAATATCTCATAAACCCGTCAAACATGAGGTGTCGGACGCAGTATGTTGACAATTCATTTCTCCGTCAGCCAAATACAATTTGTAACAAATAATGCTGATCTAAAACTTTGAAATGATGTAACGCAGATATTTCTCAGCTTATTGTAAGAGTGGTATCTCTGGACAATGAGTACAAGGAGACATCCACGTAGAATGAATGTAAACAAACAACTTCCATAATAATCATAATATCTTTATCTAAACGAAATTTCGGTGTTGTGGCATGGATGATTAGGTAAATAGAACTGCTATTAAACAGCGCGCGTAGCATCTGGCCGACAGCAACAGAGGCGGGGAGCGTGACGTCATGGCTACACAATGACCAAGCTTGCCCTTTATTAGTATATCACTTTCACCTCTCCATCGAAAAAAACCAAGTCCACGAACATCTCGGGGGCTTTGTCCTTGGCCGTGTTCCATAAATGTTTTTAATCAAACACCGTCTATCAACAACTGTTTTATTAGCTTTTCACCGAGCGTGGTGCGTGAGTGGTAACGCTCAGGCCTCTCATTCAGGAGGACGCGGGTTCGAATCCCCGTTCAGCCATCACGATTTGGGTTTTCCATGGTTTCCCCACATTACTCCAGGCGAACGCCTAGATACTTCCTTCAAAAGGCAATGGCCGAATTCCTTCCCGTTCCTTGTCCCCAGTCCCATCCCGCCTCTATTGACCTTAGCCGTCGACGAGGCGTAAAGCCATAAGCAAAAATACTTTTTCACCATGTGCGTTTCGCCCTTTTGGAGTGGGGAATCTTCAGTAGCTATAAATATATACAGTGTTATAATTACATCTGTGTAAATGATTAAATATTGTATGTAATCATTCTACAATATTGTAATGTCTGTGTAATATCATGTTCATTCCATATATTACTGTTAATGTACATAATTTTCATAGCATCTGTGTTTCAAGTATAATCCTGTATAAATTCCCTTCATAATATAATTTTTTGACTGAGAAACTTAATGTAGATACACTCCACTTGCGAAATTGAGGTAGCATAATAATACAGACATTTCAACGCTGTAGAATGAATACCTATAGTATTTAATCATTTACACAAACCTAATTATAACAGTTGTACATTTACAACAGGTCTCGTGGAAATAATTGTTACTAGAAATAATTGTTACTAGAAGGTGTGTAATGTAAAATTGAATGTGAAAGTTAACATGTTTGATCGAATTGTCGTAAACATTCTCCATCACCACTTTGGTCGATTTTCACCGCTTGCGAGTTAAACGCAAAAAAAAAAAAAAAAAAAAAAAAAAAAAAAAAAAAAAAAAAAAAAAAAAAAAAAAAAAATCTAAGCATTATTTTTCCATTTCTTTAAAAGCATACCTTAGCAAATTCCCTTCCAGATCGGATAGAAACGGTTCATTTGTGTTCAGAAAAATTATTAAATTTCAGTTTCGAATTTCTCGGTCACCAATTGTCCGATCTGAATCGATTTCACGGGAAATGTTATGGACGTAACAATGTTACTACCCACTTCGACCGATTTCCATACCGTGTTTGAGATATTTGCAGAAACGAACTGAATTAATTCACGTCTACATTTTGCCTAAGGCAGTGTTAAGGAGGATAGCGGGCTTGGTTTTTTTTTTTAACTTATGGCTTCACACCTCGTCGACGTCGAGGTCATTAGAGGCGGGATGGGACTGGGGACAAGGAACGGGAAGGAATTCGGCCATGGCCTTTCGAAGGAAGCATCCCGGCATTCGCCTGGAGTGATTTGGGGAAACCATGGAAAACCCAAATCTGGATGCCAGGACGGGGATTCGAACCCGCGTCCTCCCGAATGCGAGGCCAGAAGCGGGCTTGTCTTTTGTAAACCCAGTGTGAACAGTATATTTCTGTTAGTTTTAAAATATACTTGTTCAAAATTTCATAGAAGTCGGATAAAAACTGCGGGTTTGTACAAAAGAACATTTCTAAAAAGTGAGGGGGGGTAAAGGGGGGGAGGGTTGAGTTTTTGTAAACCAAATATAGACTAATTTTCTCTTAGTTTTAAAGTATTCATGTGCAAAGTTCCATTGAAATAGTATAAAAATTTTGGATTTGTATAAAAGAACAATTCTAGAAATTAAGAAGGGGGGGAAAGGGCTTACGTTTTTCTAAACCAAATGTAGATATTATTTTTCTTCTTATTTTAAAGTATTGGTACGGAAAATTGCATCTCAATCGAATAAAAACTATGGGTTTGAGTAAAACAACATTATGTTAAAATTAGGGGGAACGGCAAAGGCGATTAGCGGGTTTGGTTTTTATAAACCGAATGTAGACAACATTTTTCTCCCTTTTTTTTTTTAACATACCCGTGAAAAGTTCTGATGAAAACTGTCGATTTGTGTAAAGACATACAAACATACAGACATCCCTTTCTTTTTACAGATGTATAGACGGGTTGTAGAATATGTGTAGCTGGTGAAGCCCCCGACATCTGTCGGACCTGGAGAGAGTTACTCTGTGTTTGCCCTCTCCAGCATTCCAGCCTGGATCCTGTTATGCGCACAAAGAAACGACTGCCGCCGTGACGTATTGATTGTGACGTCGCCAGGCGACGGTGACGTCACGGGCCAGCGCGCAACCGGTGGCGCCTCGCAGCGGCGGCGCCGGGAACTAGACACCACGCAAATAAAATACAGAGTTTAAGACACCATCCTGAGCAAGGGACGAACGGGAAAAGAAATGGCAAAACAACAAAGACTCAAAAGGAATGTGGCATCGGGTAGTATGCAATAATATCAAAAAGGAGCCATGGTATGAATCAAAAGATGTGAGCAGGAAAAAGATAACCTAAATTAACAGATTACGCACAAGACACGCTCTCCTAAACGACAAAAAGCTTATTAGGAAAATCTCGTGGACTCGCCGAGCTGTCTCTGATGTGCTGCAGTGGAAGATATATACCACCACATTCTCAGATGCGAAGAATACAGTGAGTTTAGAAAAGAGCTAATAGAAAAACCCCAACAATCTCAGATAATTTAATTTAATTTAATTGCAATAGAGCACAGGCTCCGGTGACAATTTCCCTACACACCCATCTTCCCCCTTTCCTGCACCAACCTACATTTGCCCTCTACAAATTTTTACTTTAAATTCTTTCAACATTTTCGGTAAATTATTCATCATTTCCCATTTTGGTAACTTATTCCAATCTCTCGACACCCTTACCTAAAAGAAAATCTTCCCACACCCTTGTGCCTGAAATCGAGTGCCAGCTTGTGGTCATGGTCATCTTTTCCCTTTCATGCACTACTTTCCATACCTACAACAACATTTTTCCATGCCTCATCGCCAGTATACGCCTTGTACACTCCCATGACCCTCTTCACCCTCCTCCTGTCTTGCAATGAATCCAATTCCAGCTCTTTTAACATATCTGTTAGTGATTGGGTTCTGCGATAATTTCCAGAAACAAATCTAACAGTCCTCTCCAACTCCTGTATTTGATACGTAAAATGTGGGTCCCATACTACACTACCATATTCGAGGAACGGTCTGACCAAAGTTTTGTAACCCAATTCCTTTACTTCACTCGTACATCCCCTCATCGCTCCCTCCAACAAGTGCAGAATTTCGAAACCTTTTCCTACCACCTGTCCAATGTGTCCTGCCCAGTTTAGCTTGTTATCAAATGTAATGCCAAGATATTTACATTTCAAATCTTCAGCAAGGAATTCGTTCTCCACCTTATAATCATATTTAACCTTTTGTTTTTTATTTGTGTATCTAATTAGCTGACTCTTTGTATTTATCTTCATCCCATATATAACTTCTCTGATGACTGACATATCGTATCCAGGTACAAAAGTGATCAATACAATATATAAATATGTAGCAAAAACCAAAACGTTTAATACAAAGTTACAATAAAAAATAAAACGAAATAAAATAAAAACCTAGTACCCCTACCCTTATGTCCCTGGCGGGATTAGCCCAAGGCTAATAGGAAAAAAAAATGGACGCGGAGTGATTTCTTCGTACAGTGGTTTAGAAGCAACTTGGTTAACAATCCCTTTTCTTGGCTGTCATCAAACCACTTTTTAATACACATTGTTCAAATACTATCAACATTTGGTTGTTCAGAAACACAACCCCTCTCCCCCTTTCCAACCCCTAATTTTTTGTGAAATCTCTTTACACATACCACCTAGCGTGGTGGTGTAACGGTTAGCGTTCTGGCCTCGCATTCGGGAGGACGGCGATTTGAATCCCCGTTTTCCATGGTTTCTCAAGTCACTCCAGGCAAATGCCGGGATGCTTCCTTCAAAAGGCCATGGCCGAATTCCTTCCCATTCCTTGCCCCCCATCCTTTCCCGTCTCTAAAGACCTCGCTCGCTATTAGAGAGAAGTTAAGCAGTACAAAAAAATTACACACACCTACAGTTTTAAACTACTATCGACGGAACTTTGCATATGTAGACTTTGAAACCAACAGAAAAATACTGTCTAAATTTGGTTTTCAGACACCCAACCCCTCTCACTCTTTTCACCCCATTAATTTTTGTCAGTGTTCTTTATACAAAACTACAGTTTCTATCTGTTTTTGAAGGAACGTTTCTCATGTATACTTTAAAGCAAACAGAAAAGTGCTCCCCCTTTACTCCCCCCCCCCCCCATCTTAACTTCAAAAGTTGTTTATAGAAACTCACAGTTTTTATCCGAATTTTGATAGAACACCGGACACCTATACTTTATAACAAAGAGGAATAAAGCGCCTAAATTAGGTTTAAAAAAACCCTCCCACTCTCACCCATCACCCTTCTTAAACAAAACTTACACATGAAAGCATTCAGTTTTTCGCGATATCTTTCATTTGTTTAATACATGTACAGCTGTCTGTCTTGTATATGCATACCCAATTAAAAAAGAAAAAGAGGCATTGCAACGCATGCAGGGCAAAGTTAGTGTATAGTAGTGTTGCCCAAATGCAAGAACAAGACAAGACTTGGCCAGTCTTGGTCTTGGTCTTGCATCAATACACCTGGTCTTGGTCTTGGTCTTGGTATTGCACTCCCGGTCTTGGTCTTGGTCTTGGTCTTGCAGCAAGAGTCTCGCAAGTCTTGCAATTACCTATTAGCCTGTCGCTATTTATTAAACGTTACTTAGATATTAGAACAACGCAACAGAATAGGTATATTTTAAGATTGAATTAACATAGCCATGGTAAAGACCAACCAAATTAATAAATGTCTAAACATTTCATGAGAAATTCAAAAAATCAACTGACACCAGTTGGGGTTTGAACCCACGACCTAAGCGATCAGTGGCGATGCTCTAACTAACCAACTGAGCTATCAACTGTGTCCCGCGGGAGTCAGTCTGTTTCTTAATAAACGTTTACATTTAATAATCTTCAATGTACTAAAACATGGTTTTAAACATATAGAAAACAAATTAATGACATTAACTTGACTGTATTTTAAAGAACATTATCTGTCTAGAAAGAGATTGATAGACCCTCACCTTATATGAAATGGAATAAAATAATTATACAATTTACTGAATTTACCATTTATTTCAATAAAAATACAACACAAATGAAATTACAGAACAGTACACAATAGCTGACACTACTGTTACTTTATATTAATTCTTTTGTGAATATATAAATGCAGTAAAATAAAAGGATTGTGAAGCGAGTCTTCTTCATTATTTGTAGTGTCCTGCATTTCGCTCCTATGTAGCTTCCATAATAATAGGGAACATGCAGTTATAAGAATTATGGGTATTTTGTCATTAAAATGTTAAAAAAATATAAAACAAAGACTACAGCAACATTTTAATTTTGGTTAATATTAATTTTTTACAATAATTTCGATTTGAAGTTACTTGAAACGGAACGTATTTTAAAACACCAATCAACGTCTAGTGACGTCACTAATATTATGACAGCTTATTGTTGTCAAAGAGAACATTGTTTTATTGAGAAAATTATTTGTATTTTTTCAATAAAAATGGAAGTCAGATTTATAAAAGCGGACTCCAGGAATTTACCGAAAGTCAGTGTAGATATGGTCGTAATTTTTTTTGTCGAAAGTGCTGAGTATTCAAGTGTAGAAATGAAAGGGACTAAACTACTATGGTACGTATAAATCGCATTGAATTTTCCTATTTCGTTTAGCAGCTTCTATACATAGCTCTTATTTCAGTTCAACAAGGGAATCTTATGGCGATAATGCAATCGGCTATGTCCAAATTAAAAGAGATGGCGAATTGTGTATAGTAAAAAGTAGAGTTACACCGGAGCATAAAGTTCGCAAAGAAGGTTATCATGTTACAGCCATTATAAATGAAAGGGAAGGTTTAGTCCAGTCCTGCCAATGCGAAGATTGTGCCACTTCTGAAGGTAAAGTTTGTATGTTATTTATGGCCTATAAAATGTCATGCGGACAAATGGGGAGCAGAAAACTCTCATCGTCTCGCCAGAGAGTTCAGTTGTTCTGTGCTCTCACCACACCCCTAATTTAGCACATTATTATCACTAAAATCTTATTCCAGGTGGGTGTAAGCATGCTGCTGCACTCTTGCTATGGTTACACAGAAGATCTGAGTAGCCTGCGCTTACATCTATAACATGTTACTGGAAGAAATCAAATTTATCTAAATGTGCTTCTAGAAAATCTTTTATAAAAGCCAAAGAAATAGGTCACATTCCTGTCACTAACAGTTTCTCTCAAGTAAGCAGTTCAGTATACCTGTTTATTTGATGAAACTATAAATCTTTATAGAAAGAAAAGATGAAACTCACCACAAGATGGATTCGAACCTGCAGCCTTTGCCTAACAAGGGCAATGCTCTATACCCCAGAGCCACCAAGGTTCTCACAAGCCGTGGCGGAATCCAACTTGTGGTGAATCTTTCTCTATACAGGTTTATAAGAATCTCTAAAGCGTGCATAAATGCTGTTAAATAAATAGTATCAATGAAATTAATAAATATATGTTATATGCTACAATAATAACCTCATATTTTTTGGTGGATATTCTGAGTGAATATATAAATGCAGTAAAAGAAAAGGATTGTGAAGCGAGTCTTCTTCATTATTTTGGAGAAGATTTACAAACTGTAAACATCCATAAAGTGTGTTCAAGCTTGATTGGAAAGTTGAACTCTTCACAAACTCTCCTTGAAATATTATCAAAGACAATGACCGCTGATATGATTAACATGGTTTTTTCCACCACAAAACGACAAGTTTACTTCCACAGCAACTGACAGGTCAGAAAGGACTTGACAGGAGTGACGTCATCGGCTCTGGAAGTCAGTTTTGGCGCGCAAATTTAAACTGTCAGTTTCAGACCGCCGTTTTGCGAGACATATTACCGTTTTAATTTTTTTAATTTATTTGTGGTTTATTCTGCATGAAGTTACTTAAAATGAAAGCAAAAATAAAAATATTGCATGTTCCCTATTAATAAGGTAGATAACCTCATTGATTATTATTAAAAGCTAGATTTTAAATTAGTTTGTAACTTTAACTTTTGAAACTGTAACTTTTGAAATATTAAGAAAATAAACATCTTCTCGGTAACATACTACATATAATTTGATTACGCATATTCTATATAGATTATTTTTAGTTTTTATTATTTCGATTTTCGATACTTCAATTAAGTGTCATAATTACTACATTTAATGTATTATTTTTTATTTACTTATTCAGACCGTCAATTCCTTCATCAACGAAAACACACTGATAGTCATTTATATTATATCAGTACTTTACGTCTTCCTACATATTTTCTGCCTATTTTCTTCTTCAAAATTCTATGTACTAGTACTTTAAGTTTCGTTTGTTTTCTATGTGTCAATTTCTTGTATTATATAGGATAAGTATATAATTTAAATTAAGCCTGTCCGGTCCACTGACTCTGGAGTTTACTCCTCGAGTTAAAATTGTGCAAATACTATATATTCTTTACATGTAAATGAATATTTGCAAAAATATATTGTGATGCAACAGTCAATATATCAGTTTATTTATTTAAATAGTTCTCTTATATATTATTATATTCGGGCTCCTAAACAGTACATAAATTTTATTGCACGCTTTTTATATTATTCGATTACTATTATAGAAAAAATTTTCACGTTTGAAGTGTATTAAAAGTGTCTACAATATTTATTAAATGGGTGACGACATATTTAAGCACTTTGTGTTTTAAAACCACACAGAACATATCAGCATAATGTATTCGTGTCCATTCTAAGCACCCAAAAACTTATTTTGTATAGAAAGTATTAAAAAAAAGTCCTAACTGCAAGACGCAAGAGTCTTGCAGGCTTGGTCTTGTTCTTGCTTAAATCTTGCACAGTCAGTCTTGCTCTTAGTCTTGCTAAAATTAGGCGGTCTTGGTCTTGGTCTTGGTCTTGCAAAAATGCAAGACCAAGACCAAGACTGCAAGACCAAGACCGATTTTGGGCAACACTAGTGTATAGTATAGTATAAAAACTAAAGGTGTGATTTAATTTTTAGCCTTTTTACTCACAATTTATCTGGCTATATTAGCCTTTGGCTATAGCCATAATAAATAAATAATAGCCATGGAGTCGCACTTAATAGAGAAAATTTATCGTAACTGCTAACTACCTTCACATAAATAAGTGCAGATATGGACCGCATATCTATTCGGCAGAATTAACACAAATACCAAAACCTGTCGGCTTATTAGGCAAACAAATAGCTGTGATAAAAGTAGAGAACCACGAGAGACATGCATCAGTTAAAAAGGGTGTAGGACAAGGTTGTAGTCTATCCCCTTTAATAATTCAACTTGTATGAACAACAAGTAATAAACGAAGTGAAAGAAAGATTCGAATGTGGCATAAGTGTTCAAGAAGAATATAATCAGTATGCTACGATTTGCTGATGACATTGTCTAGTTAGCAGAACATGCTGAGGATATTGAGGCGTTACTGAAAGGCATGAACAAAATACTGAAGGAACATTTTGGACTCAGTAAAAATCAAATCAGGATTAAAGTGATGAAATGTAGCACAAACAATAGCAATACTAGTAGATTAAATATCATAGTAGGATCGGAAGCGATAGAAGAGGTAAATTCTGTTGTTTTGGAAGTAAATTGCAACCGATGGCCGAAGCAGGAATGATGTTAAAAGCAGAACAGCACTTGCAAAAAGAGCCTTCATGAAAAAGAGAAACCTTTTAGTTTCAAATATTGATCTAGGAATTAGAAAGAAGTTCTTAAAACTCTATGTGTGGAGCACAGCACTTTACGGTAGCGAAACATGGACTTTAGGAATACCGGAAATTAAGAAAATTGAAGCATTTGAAATGTGGTGCTACAGAAGAAGGCTGAAAATGAAGAGTACAGACAAAGTACGAAACGAAATGATGGTTGAGGACAGAAGTTTGTGGAAAGAGCTTACAGAAAGAAGAGACAGGCTGGTAGGTCATATTTTGAGACATGCTGGATTGGTTGAATTGCTGGTGGAGGGAACAGTCGAAGGTAAGTACAGAGATTAGAATATATGAAGCAGATAATTCAGGACTTTTGATGTATGGGGTATGTCGACAGATTTATGACAACATATAATATGCAATAAAAAAATCAAGGCTTTAATGGGAGAAGAATTGTTGAAAGCACGAAGTGTAAAAATTTGGGACGTCATTCGATTCTAAAGTCAACTGGGCAGGACACATAGGACAGGTGGTAGGAAAAGGTTTCAAAGTGCTGCACTTGTTGGAGGGAGCGATGAGGGGATGTACGAGAGAAGTAAAGGAATTGGGTTACAAAACTTTGGTCGGACCATTGGTTGAATATGGTAGTGCAGTATGTGACCCACATTATGAGTATCAAATACAGGAGTTGGAGAGGGTGCAACAAAGGGCTGCTAGATTTATCTGTAGAACAGAATCAGTAACTAAAATGATAAAGCAAGTGGGATGTCATTCATTGCAAGACAGGAGGAGGATGAAGAGGGTCATGGGAGTGTACAAGGCGTATACTGGTAATGATGCGTGGAAAGATATTGGAGTAAGAATTAAAAGTAATGCATGGAAGGGAAAAGATGACCATGACCACAAGCTGGGAAGATTTTTTTGGGGGGAAAGAGTATATGAATGTTATAAATCATCAATGGAAATAATCACCAGAAAATCTGAAAGAAGTTAAATTTAAAATTCGTAAATTTCACTCAAATAATTTAAGGAATAAATAAAAAATTCGCCACTATCTGAATTTAAATTATAAATTCTTTAAATTTCCTTTGAAGCTGATTTTGCCTAAACTGATTGTTAATCGTGTAGACGTAATAATTCTTTGGTATTTGCCAAGATTTTTACATTTACAAAGTGGACCGACGTTTAAATATTAACATTAAATGTTGTCGCTGTTAAGTATTCCTCTGAGAACAGTTTCAGCTGAACTACAATTTTTATTTTTTGCCCCGGATTTTAGTTCCGTATGGTCCGATTATATGTTGGGCAGTTCTGCTTTGGACATTCGTTACAGAAGAAGTTCTGGTGAATTGGGAGCTGTGAATTAATCGTCCGTTCGAAACCAATGCGATGAACCCCTGTCCATCCGAAACTGCTGCTTAATTGGCAGCGCTGCGGGACGCAATTAGCGTTAATTGTAATTGCTTCGCGCGCTGTCTGTCTAATTAGCCCAGTCGGATCCGACTGCCCTGTTCACAGGTAACTCAAAACACCTCTCACTATGTGCATATACAGGGCCAGTCAAAATGATCGCGGCGATTTCACGATTTTCCTTTGGCTGTCCTATTATAGGTACGATGATGGGTTTGCTGTTATAAGACAAGTGACTCTCCAAGTTTCGATTGCACTAAATACAAGCTTCCCGCTGTGGCCGCTAGAGCGCTAGAGTGCAAGATGGCTGAAAGTGAGAGAGCGTACGTTGTTCTCGAATTTAATTCGACTCAGTCTGTGATAACTGTTCGGCAAGGATCCCCCGCATGCTAACGCCATTCAGCGTTGGTATCAACAGTTTAAAGCCACGGGACGCCTTTGTAAAGGTAAAACAACGGGTCGCCCTCCTGTGTCTGAAGAAACCGTTGAACGCGTGTGCGCCAGTTACGGCCGTAGCCCACAGAAGTCTACTCCTTGATGTGTGCAGAGTCACTAAAGGTGCACATATTGAGCATCTGTAGACACTCAAAAAAACTTTCACAGTTTGTTTATATATCTGTGTAATCTTGTAAGTATATGTCAAATAATAAATCTGCAGTAATTTACTTCCAGACATTTTCTGACACACTTCGAGCTGTTCAGGCATCATTTCTGCAAAGGGTCAGAAAATGTCTGGAAGTAAATGGTCACCTTTTTGAGCACCTGCTGTAGACATGGCTGCAAATAAGTAAGAAAAAGCATTTAAAAAATCAATTTCGTCATTATCCTTTAAAATTACCTTCCATGTTTACAGAATGAAAATTACATGTAATTATTTAAACAACAATTAAAATTGTACTCAAAAAACGCGAATATTCATTTTTCGCGATTACAGCGCCATCTGTGAGGCTAACAGAAAAGTGAGTTAAGCAAACTATTTTTATTTTTTCATGAGGAATCGGAATCTTCAAAAAAAAAAAAAAATAGGGGTTCCCATTTAAAAGAATTAAGTTGACCTTGTTGTAACGACAACAGCGCCACATGTAAAAAAACCAATATCACATAATTGTAGCCCGCTACTGTACGATTATTTTTTATATACGTTATTGTTTGTTAAAATGCTTTCTTTCCGAAATATTTCTAGAAAACATATGCCCCACCCTGTATATATAACCCGTGCGAAAACTTTGCGAACACTACAAATAAAAAAAAGTTTGAGATTTCTGATATTGTGAAGGAAGAACCGCCTCATTTGTAACAATTATTTATTTGTATAGTGCTAAAGGAACGTAACAAAAAACGTACAAAATGTTACGAAAAACTTTTGAACGCGTATGACAAACTGTCACTGACTTTGACGGAATACAACCAACCTGAACAAAATACAAGCAGCATATCCATATCCCTGCGATATGTGATGCTGCGATCATAGCCTGTGAGAAAATTTGGCAAATAAAATGTTTAAATGGGAATTGTACAGCAAAACAGAAATGTTTCGGTAACAGTAAAAATATCTGATAAACTAATTAACAAACAGTTTATTAATATCTCTGTGACATGTGCTGCTATCTAGTGGCTTGACTCTGAACTGTCTCGTAAGCGCGACTTTCACAGTTATTACTTTTGCCCTTCAAGATTAAAATTCCGAAAATTTCGTTCTTAATTTATTACGTTGCCTTCAAAATGATAGTTCATTTATTGATTTGGATTCGCTATCACAGGAGACAAATCACTTTTGCTCTCTAAACATTGAATTCTGGAATATTTCTTTGTTAACTTAATCTTTAAAATTATACCTCATTTATCTATTTCGGTAAAGTGTCAAGGAAGATAAATAGCTCCTAATAGAAAACAAGATATGGAAATAATGCTACTTTTGCCCTTTAAGGGTCAAATTCCTTCATTAAGTATGATGTGACCAAAGCAAAGACCTTAATCTCTAAAGTAATACCTCATTTCTTAATGTCTGTTGAATATCGAGGGAAATAAATGCCTCGCCACGAAAAAATACGTTATAGAAATAATGATACATGTGTCCTTTAAGGGTCAAATTCCGAAAAATTCCTTTCTTAAAATATGATGTAACCAAGGTGGCTAATTTAAGCTCTAAAATGATGCCTTATTCATCTATTTCGGTTTATATCAAAGGAGATAAATGGCTCGTGGGACAAAAAAAAAAAAGCGTTATAGAGGTGTTGACGCTTTTCCCTTTGAGGGTCGAATTCTTTCTAAAGGTAGGACCTCACCAAGCGGGGACCTTATTCTTTGTAATGCTACTTCGTTCTTCGATTTCGGTTACGTATCCAGGGAGATCAATAAATAGCTGGTGAGACAAAAAACAGCATTTTACAAAAATTGAAATTTTTACTCTTTAAGTGTCGAATTTGTTTTTTATAATATGATATGAGCAAAGCGGATAACTTAAGCTTTAAGATAAAACCTCATTTACGACTTTTAGAACTAATATATATTAGCACATTAGCAGAGTTACCGCCGTCGCCCGGTATCGTCTAGCCCAGCGGTACCCAACCTTCTTTGGTTCACGACCCACTTTTAAGTAAAAAAAGTTTTCGCGACCCACCTAATATGAGAGTCTATCTAAATATCAAAATGGGAACTATTGTATGACCTCGCTACGCTATCGACTACCCTATCCTACGAAGGGGCAAATTTTCGTACAAAGGATATACTATCAACAAAAACAAGAACTGATAATACATAAAACAACAAACATATCATAGACCTGGAGGCTACTGCACAGACCATCACCTCATCAAGTTGACTGCTGAAACTCCACGATTAGAAGTAACTCGAACAGCATACTAAGATGCAAGTGGTCTGCCAAGTCGATGTTTAGTGGAAACCACGTGCGGACCCGATTTTAGTGGTTGATTGGTAGGTTTATCATCGTGTTTCACTGCACCCAAATGTATGAAAATATGGAAGACTGGGAGCAGGAAAACACAATGGTAAACTTACCAGTTAAACACTAAAATGGGATTTGTAGGTGTTTTTCACGAAGATAGGACTTAGCCCATCAGTGGCATTTTCCTGCTTTGCTATTAACAAGGATAATTGGTAAGAAGCGATGGTAGTTAGTTTGTTGGCCTGAAACTGACTTTTCCATAGTAGATTCTGTCGAAAGATAATGACGTTTTTTTTTGTTTTTTTTTTTGAAAGATTACGTGTACTCAGGATGCTTGGTTGACAAATGGCTTTCAAGTTTTGATGGCGTCATACTTTCACTGGACAAATTTTCACAACAAATCACGCACTGAGGAATTGGCTCCTCTTCAGTACGCGAAAACACAAACCTGTATTTCAAATAAACCTTTTTATACTTTCGCAGATACGTCTTTTGCTTTTTCTCGCTGCCTGTTTTGTAATTACAAATACTTGGTTGTGGTTCAGTAACATTTTCAAACATATTATTACTAAATACTAGCCATGGAGGTTGAAGTTTCCTCACCATTTGCATACTGTCTTTTACGGCACGATCCAGTCCTCAACAAACTCTCCATAATCACATTAAATCTACTCTCAATCAAAACAAAACGCAAACAACAACTCACTCTCACAAGCAGAGAAAGACTGTTAGATCAAAGACTTTGGTTTCGATTCTAGAATAAACAAGAAAATGACAATCAGAGAAGTAAAATTGCCGGTCATATGCGCGCACATCTTCGCTCTAGAGCGGGGCGGGAGAGGGGGTGTTCAGGGTTGCCATAACGATTGCACGATTGCTGCCGCTGGTATATCTCACAACGAGGTTATTGCATAGTACCGCCTGACTGTTTAAGAAAACTTTTTTTTCTCACAAAGTTTTAATTTAAGCTAATAGGTTTCACGATTACTGCACTTGTAAAATATCATGTTGTATTTTTTAAATAGATGAAATAAAAGATATATTTATGGGGCAAAACGTCGATTGTTCCGCGACCCACTGGTGGGTCGAGACCCATGGGTTGGGAACCGCTGGTCTAGCCTGATTCGCCGACACAGTAGATATTTCAAGGTCGTATTAGAGGTCAGTTTTTTGCACTTGTGAATCGAATTTCACGTCAGTCGCTCCATTCGCAATATATAGCCTACATGATCGACCAACCCCCAGTGTAGCAGGAAACAGATGGGGTTGCGTTGATTTATTCCCGCAATATTTCTAGCCGCCCTATCAGGAACATGGGCTCCACGTTATTACATCGGAACCTACATAAATTGTCCTACGGGTCTGAAATTTGGTGAACACGTTCCTTAGGCGATAATATCTGACTAAAAGTGTGTAAAGTAATCTTCGAGTTTGTGGAAATGAAGGAAAATCACTCGAAATGCGTGTACATGCATACATGTTATTACGCAACAAATACACCTTAATGGCTGTTGATATTTATTCCATGCATTTCCAAGTCTGCATTGTTAGATAGAAAGTGCTTTCCACATGCAAAATGTAGGTACTTAAAAAGTGAAAAATCCGTAACGCTTACAATTTCTCCGTGCGTAGCAGATATATTGTATTGCAGCCTACCTTCCAGGATGAAAGATGGTTTCTACCATAACCGATGGTACCAGATACAGACCACTTAAGTTAGCTTAATTCTTTGCTGTTAGGTTGAAATGCAGCCTGGACCAAGAATTAATTATAAGGAACACGAGGAATAAATATCAACAGCTATTAACGTGTATTACTTGCGAAATAACATGTATGCTTCTACCTACGTTACGAGTGAGTTTACTTCATTTCCACATATTCAAAGTTTACTTTGTACATTTTCAGTCTAATATTATCGCCTTCAGACCGATGCTACAGGACAATTTTTGTAGTTTCCGACATATTAACGTGTTACGGAAACACCTGTACCAAGTTTCGTCAAAATAACCTCAGCGATTCGTGCACCAATTGAAACAATGCACTTATTTCAGAAAATGTGTAAAAGACAGAATCGATCAACAACAAATTATTAAAAAATTTTTTTTTAAATAAATGGAAATACCAACACAAAAGTTTTTAAACAGCTTGCTTTCGTGTACAAACTCATCAGATACGGGTACTTACAAGTAACAGTGAACATAATTTCAGTTCAAAATATCAGAGATTGTAGTTGTGCTACCTGAGATCGTAGCTGCAAGAAGCAAAGAACTCGGAAAACATTTTTTTCCATTATAAAAAGAACCTTTATGAAAAAGAGGAATCTTTAATTTCAAATACTGAACTAGTACTTATAAAGAACTTTCTAAAACTCTGTGTGTGGAGCACAGCACTTTATGGCAGCGAAACATGGACTTTAGAAAAACCAGAAATAAGGAAAATTGAAGCATTTTAAATGTGGTGCCATAGAGGGATGCTGAAAATTAGGTGGACACATGAAACATGAAACGAACAAGTTTTGGAAATGAAAGGTGAGAAAAGAAGTTTGTGGAAGAGTTTTACAGAAAGAAGAGACAGGCTGGTAGGTCATATTTTGAGACATGCTGGATTGGTTAACTTGTTAGTCGAGAGAATAGTCGAAGGTAAGAACTGCAGAGGAAGACAGAGATTAGAATATATGAAGCAGATTATTGAGGACGTGGGTTGTAAGAGATATGTAGAGATGAAGAGGTTAGCACTGGATAGGAAGGGATGGAGGATTGCATCAAACCAGTAGAAAGACTGATAATAGGAAAAAAAATTACTAAAATTAATTTGCATATTTTTCTCTTAACCTAGTTTTCTCTTTGCATAAAATTCGGCCATCTATGGAGTTTAAAGACTAAAAACCAAACTTTAAGTAAGGAAACGTTACATGCCATAATAAGGCTATTATTTTTTTTTTTAAGAAGTATGACGTATGGTATGCATCTAGTTGGTATTTCATCCTTGGTGTTTCACGTAATACGTTCAGCTTTTCCCTTACTGCTGCTGCGTTATGTTGTGTTGAAGCATAAGACATACCAAACGATTCAGACTCCTGTCTCTAAAACGGTGAAAACCCAATCCAAATCTGGACAGCTGTTTTTCAGTTCTTCTGGAAGCAATGTACACGGATTTCGTTTTATAGATTGCAAGATACAGAATAAATGGACACAACTGAAAGTTTGATGATATTAACATATGTTAAGATTACACATTTACATATGCAATATTATTTCTAAGTTATGTATTCCATAAATTTTAATTAGGCCTTAATTCAGTTTAAAGTACATTGCAATTGTTTGTGTGATTCCGTTTCGCATACATACAAAAAAAAAAACCTTGGCTTTCCTACACAGGAGCATGAAAGGATAATTATAACGTCCGTAAATCGGTCCAGTAGTTTTTTAGTCTATATCGATCACACACATACACACACACACACACACACACATATATATATATTATCTAACTAGGCAGGGCTTGGCTATTGCTAGATTTGAGTATACATGTAAATTAAATGAACACAAACGAAAGTTTGATGTTAACTTCTGTTAAGATAAGGTATTTACAAATATACATTATTATTTTTGTGTTTTGGATTACGTGAATTGTAATTACGGTTTTATTCGATATTAAGTTGATTGCGATTCTCTTGGGATGCGATGTTTTTGGGGATTCCATTTCGCATATTTGCAAAGAAATACCTTGGTTTTCCTACGAATGACCATGAAACATTTTTTTCCCCATTTCCAATACGCAATAATATTATAGCAAAATGTGCAGCACAAGGATCATCTTGTAATTTAACACGCTTAGCGGAAACTGATACGAGCAATGGCTTTCATAAACATAGAGATGCAATTTATTTTGTCCGTTTTGTTTTATTTTCTTTCTGCAGGTCTGTTCGAGGATATCAATAGTTTCAATGGCCTTCTCCTGAAAACACAAAAAGAATTCTTAAAATATTTTTTTAAAAAAACGCGCGTAGATCAGTTTAGTAGTTTTTTAGTCTATAGCGGACACTATATATAGAAGAAAATTAGCAGCGCCATTAAAATAGCCACACGGCGTACACGTTGAATTCTTGTGAGTGAGTGATGGTTTCTTTCTACTTGTCAGATCGAGGATGCGCCAATACAATTGAATATTATTTAAATTTTTGTGTCGTACGCGTTTCACTACATTTTTCAGTGTATATTCAGTGAAATGTGTGCGATATTTATACATTTTGTCAGTCAGATTTAATTTAATAACAATATACAGTGTAGTTGAAATAAGAACTCCGCGACAAGCAAACTTTTTTCACGTGGGTGTTTACCCACGTGAAAAAAGGGAAACATACCACCCCCACGAAGGAAAAAAAGAAAAATGGAATGTTATGACTTATATCAACAAAAGTACACACAACATGGCAGACATTCTCAGAAAACAAGGACTCCACTACACTCGCATGATTTGAACTCTAATAGTGAAATTAACAGTGATACTGTGTACTATGGTCAGTACAGTGTAGTGCTGTGTATCTTGGGAAGATTCTGTTAAAATAATTACCCGACTAAAAGTCACATGTAAGAAAAATTTCAATTACAATTCACGAAATGGCGTTGGAACCAACAATTCCATAGATAAAAAATAGCACAAACAAAACCAACACACAGACTCACTTGTCAAAACTCTGAAACACAGTACGTTGGTCAGACATGCAGGTACAAAGAACACTGGAATACATCAACCACCGGACACAGCAACCAACCCACAGACATTCACACAGACATGCAAACACTCAGCAAACCACAGGCAACAAAATTCCAAGAAAATTGTCACATCCAAAAAGCACAAAGCACTAACTGAAAGGTAATAAATGAATACATCAAGTTGAAGAAGCAAACACTATTTGCGATTAAAAAAAGTAAAAATAAATATTCACCAAAAGTAACCAATTCAAATGCCCACCTACCGTCAAAGATAATAGAAAGTAGACTTTTAAAACCAAGAAACTGCAAACTCAATTACTTTTTTTTTCTTGTTGCTTTGCGCCTCGTCGACGTCGCGGTCATTAGAGGCGGGAAACGACTGGCGGCAAGGAACGGGAAGGAATTCGGCCATGGCCTTTTGAAGGAAGCCTCCAAGCATTCGGTTGGAGTGATTTGTGGAAACCATGGAAAACCCAAATCTGGATGCCCCAACGGGGATTCAAACCAGTGCTCTCCCGAACGCGAGACCAAAACCTTAACCGTTCACCCAGTACGGTCGGTAAAACCCAATGAAATCCGAACATAAAGAAAACAAACGCTTTAACGACTAGTGAAAACATGGCGTGGAATTCACACTCACATATTTTGAACTCGATACTAATAGTAAAATTAACGGTGGCACTTCGCAGTCAGTTTAGTGTTGTATACCTTAGGAAGATTTCACAATGGTTCCTCTTAAAAGAAAGGATCCGACTAAAAATCACATGTAAGTAAAATTAATTTCAACTACATTTTATACTGTTTTTAAATTAAATGTAACTGACAAAATATACAAATACCAAACACACGTCGCTGAAGATATGCTGGAAAATGGATTGAAACGCGCACGACACAAAAAATAAAATAATATTAAATTGCATCGGCGTATCATTAAACTTTACAACAACTGACTTGCATTTCACGAAATGGCCCACAATATGCAGCTGATACGTATTTGGTTTAATTACTCTATGCGCTCAACTACTCTAAAAAATGCGAATGCTATTTGAAACTTTTTTTATCGGTGCAATATCGTCGAAATGGTCGCTTCGACCATTTGGCAAAAAGCCGCCCATAAATCGGTCAAGTAGTTTTCAGTCTATAGAGGAAACACATAACTTTTTTTTTTTTCATTAATGGGCAAGGAATGGGAAGGAATTCGGCCATGGCCTTTTGAAGGAAGCATCCCGGCATTCACCTGCAGTGATTTGGGAAACCATGGAAAACCCAAATCTGGATGCCCGGACGGGGATTCGAACCGCCGTCCTCCCGAATGCGAGGCCAGCTAACCGTTACACCACCACGCTCGGTAACACATAACGAACATTGCCTTTTGTATATATAGATTCTCTCGTGAGCATTGTCACAGATCATTTTAAATTCAAAGGCACACAATTTCAATACGAGGAACAAAATAAGTTTTAGAAAACACATACATTAGTGCAAAGAAGAGTTAATTATTCTGCGTAATAGACCTCCTAAAAGTATAAAACAGTGTTTAGGTAAAAGTAAGGACCCGTGTGGTCGTTATGAATGGTGACAGGTTTCTACTGGCTGAGCGATCCGCGCTATCGTTTCCGCCTTTGCCTAACCTGGTAGTCCTACCGGGTACACGCGACCTACAGTTTAACCTGGAATCCAAACTGCGGAAGTTTCTAGATGGAAGTAAAGTTATGGGGTCGTAATGACTGGTGACAGTTTTTATCTGCTGCAGAATCCACCAAACGTATCCTGGTGATTCTACCGGGTATACGGGATCTGCAGTTGAATGGCGTCTGAAAATCACCGCCGAGACAGGGATTCGAACCGGGCATCTTTCGATCTCCAGTCAGGCGCACTAACCACTCAGCCACCATGCCGTCAGCATGTTGCTGACGTCACGTATCGAGGTGTAAACTACTACCAGAAAACTTACATCAAATATGAAGGTTTAAAGATGCAAAGCAGAACTTTATGCAAAACGTACAAAGGACAGCGTGTTGACACGAGGAGAGACACCACATGGGAAGTAAAAATTAAGTGTGGGCCTCGCATTCGGGAGGACGCGGGTTCGAATCCTCGTCCGGGCATCCAGATTTGGGTTTTCCATGGTTTCCTCAAATCACTCCAGGTGAATGTCGGGATGCTTCCTTCAAAAGGCCATGCCTTGCCCCCAGTCCTTTCCCGCCTCTAATGACCTCGACGTCGACGAGGCGTAAAGCCAAACAAAGATTTCACAAGAACTGTTAGAAATTAGAGCAGAACTTTCCAAAGAGAATGAAAACTAAAAACGTGGCGCCACTGCAATCCCGCGTCACTTTGCAGTCTTGGCGGGTCGCCCACAAAACTGAGCGCATCCGCACTCCGTAAAATTGCCTGGCCATCGAGGAAGGAAAATAGTGCAGGCCAGCAAGGGACCAATCACCACGCACTGGAGAGAAGCCGGGAGGGGAGGCCGCCATATTGAGTTTCCCAACGAACACGGGAATAGGCACAAGTACCTCAAGGGGACCAGACGAAAACCGTGGCGCCGCAATGTGGTGATGGATTATTATCTAACTCGACGAGACAAATCAAAAATGAAGGATAAAATTTATTGATATCCTGCTTAGTTCTCGAGATATACTGTTCAAAAGAGAGCAGTTTTGGGTTGAAATTCAGACGAAAAATTTCCCCAAGGTCAAATTTTACGGTAGATTCTTATGTACCACGATGAGAAAAATCGAAAGTACAGAATAAAAATTTTCGATATCGGGCTTAGTTCTTGAGATATACTACCTCCAAATTGAGGTGGTTACGTTGGGCTGTGGCCTGGACCAAAAAAATAATTTTGCCACATCCACTCCAAACTACACGGTGGACATGCAGAGTGGGTGTTCAGTTTTTTACTACCCCCTCTGGTTAGGTTAAAACGTGGCCTGGACCAGAATAAAAACGTCACCAAATCCACAAGGAACTATAATAGGCTACCTGTAACTAATTTTTGATAGTCTATATCTCGAGAACTAAGGGAGATATCAAAAACAAAAAAAATCTCGTCGATTTACATGAGAATCAATCATCAAATTCTATCGCCACGGTTATGATAGTGCTGACAACCTCAACACACAAAATTCATTCCAAACTACAGACCTTCAGCACTCGTTTACAATAAGGGTAGCCTATTATGTGCGAAGCAGTAAGACATGCTGATTGTCTACACTACACCAACAAATATTTGAGAACAACCTCTCCCTACTGTGAGGTGCTACTCTTGGAGATAGCTGTTAAACACTTCAAGTACAATAATTACAATGTGATTAACTTATAAAACGATATTCCGGGTTGTTTCCTATCTGGCTTGTTAGTGGTATCGTATACGTGTCTTGGCCCCACAGTAAACAGCCAATGGGATCCATCTGATGAAGTAAAGTCACGTAGCCTATTGGTAAAGCCAGGCCTACTTTCAATAAAATGAATAATCTTTTTAAGAGTCGTAATTTATCGATTACCATGAAGGTGAGACTCCTGCGCTGCTATGTGTTCTGTGTCCTCCAGTATGGCGTTGAAACGTGGACATTAACTGAAACTATCAGTAAAAGGCTGGAAGCTTTTGAAATGTGGCTATATCGAAGGATGATGAGAATACTATGGACAGACCACTCCACAAATGATTAAGTGCTACGCAAAATGAAAAAAAGATATGGAAATACTGACCACCATAAAAACACGAAAGCTTCAGTAGCCACATCATGAGGAATAATAGCCGCTATGAACTCCTGCAATCTGTTCTCCAGGGGAAAGGCCTGTGCTGGTAGAAGAAGAACTTCTTGGTTAAAAAAAATTCAAAATCCATATTTTGAATTTTTTCCTCCAAGACAACTAGGGAGTTAATCCGAGCATCAACCAGCAGAGGCGAGACAACCAAGATGGCTGCCGACATCCGGAACGGATAGGAACCAGAAGAAGCACAAACCCAGCGTAGCTCTCTACTCCCACCCCCGACCCCCCTATACCGAGCCACGTAGTTTCTGGAGGGATTGAAAACACTGCGGGATCTTTAGCCGGAACTCAAAGCCAGCGCGCATTACAGGGCTGAGGGCTGGCTCGGGTACTTCCTTACTGACGAAATAGAGACCTATGTCATCCACTTGGCATAACCAATATGGCCGCCGGAAGCACGACATCGAACTTCTCGGTCTGCAGCGACGGCTATTCTTTAATTAATTCGCATTCAGTTCCTTTTCTTGTCGGATTTAACGCTGTGTAATTGTCGCTGGCGATGGCAACGTTTCGGTGACAACGTGTGGCCCTCGTCAGTGCTTCTTCTAGTTGATTTATTCGTTTCCCGGGCACACTGGACGGACTGTTTACATTGTTCGACAGAGATGATATTGTTTCTGCGTCCAAGTTTCAGGGAGGTTGTTGCACGAAAAGTGATTGCAATCTTGCAAGATGCTGCCTGCGAAATGTGCGAAAATCTACTATATAATTTTGTAGCCTCACCCCGCAGTCAATTCAGCAGCTGTAGAATGGACTTTACGCCTCGTCGACGTCGAGGACTGGGCACAAGGGACGGGAAGGAATTCGGCCATGGCATTTTTGAAGGAAGCGTCCCGGCATTCGCCTGGAGTGATTTGGGAAACCATGGTAAACCCAAATCTGGATGCCCGGACGGGGATTCGAACCCGAATGCAAGTTTTTACGAATATGGTGATTAGTAGGTTTCAGATCTAACTTCTTTTTGAGCTGAAATGCTGAATTAAATACTGATTTAACGATTGTAATTTTCGTCATATTACGATAATATACTTTGAGGAAAAATCTGCTGATCTTTTAATAGTATCGGCATTTCAATAGACGGTTTAGATGAGAAGAAATTAGGATAATTATTCACAGAACTGTACTTCTTCTATAAATTGGAGGGAAACAAAACTAATGGTCACTGGATTAGTCAGAACTCACCAGCCGAGAATTATTGTCACTCTCTAAACGTTAATGTTCCGCCCGCCGCACAGTGGGCCAGAATCGCAAAAAGCTGGCCAAAATATAAAAAGTTATTAAATTTGTACCAAAGTTAGTATGTAAAGGTTATCGAAGTTGCTGATTAAGAATATAATATTAAAAAGTGAAAAAAGAAAATGGCGGATCCAAGATTGCGGACAAATATTGCTAAAAGTCGTTTTATTCATATAAAAGTAATTTTTGTGGAATTATCGAAGTTGCTAGAGTTGTTCAATTTGTACCAAAGTTAGTACGTAAAGGTTATCGAATTAGGTCATTAAGAATATGGTATCAAAAAGTGAAAAAAATAAAATGGCGGATCCAATATGGCGGACAAATAAATATTGATAAAATTCTTTTGATTCATATAAAAGTAATTTTTTGGGATTTATCGAGATTGATAATGAAGATTATGACTTCAAATATTTAAACAACAAAATCAAAATGGAGGATCCAAGATGGCGGATAAAATTTGTAAAATTCTTTTTATTTATATAAAATTCAATATTTAGAGGTTGTTGTAGTTAATGGTTAAAAAAATAAGCTCAAATGATGGAAAGCTCGAAAAAAGTACCAAATAGAGGATAGAAGATAGTATAAAATATTACAAAAAAGAATTTTATTTCAATTACAGTTATTCAGTTAGTAAATTGTTTGTGATTATAGTTAAAAGTTGTCGTTTTCTTCTTGTTTTTTATCTTCATATCTTCTTCTTCTGCATCTTCAGCTGAATCGATATCATCTTCAAAGACTGTTTCCTCATCATCTACATCGGAATCTTCATAATCTTCCGGCACAGGAACTAAGAGGGCAATGGCTTCTGCCGAAAAACTCTTCAGTTTGTTTGATGATTTGCGCAGATAAGAAATGTTGAAGTCTGTAGTTGCCAACAATCGCCGTTCAATCTCGTTAAATGTGTGGAAACCGAGTTAGGTGAAGCAAGGGTGTTGAGTGAGAATACTAGACATAAATAGTGCACAGTCTCTGCTAGCAATTAAATAAAACGGTTGAAATAAGATACAGAGTCAGCGATAAGCAGCATTTCTTTGAAGCGACGGAGTCAGCAGCCCTATTATAACAGTAATCTGAAAATCAGTTCTCATTAATCAGCGAGATAAATCGAAAGTGATTTTTTTTTTTTTACCTCTCGATTAACTCTCGAGATATCGGCTGTCAAAAAGGAGTTATTGATGTAGTTCCTTGTGCCTTTGGGGATTTTTTTTCTGGTCCAGGTGGCAGTTCAACTTAATCCCAACTGCTAGGAATAAAACAAAACACCCATTGTGTATGTGGTTCCTTGTGGCTTTTGTGTAAAGTTTGTTCTGGTCCAGGAAGCTTTTTAACCTAAACATCGACTTTGAGATACTATATCTCGATAACTAAGCAAGATATCGAAAAATATTTTTCTACATTTTCGATTTGTCTCATCGAGTTACATAAAAATCTATCATCTGATTTGGCTTTCGCGAAATAAATCTTCTAGTTCAGGCCATATTCGAACCTAAACCAATTCGATTTATAGACGCGTACGATATCTCGAGAACTAAGCGAGATATCAAAAAATGTTATACCACATTTTCGATTTTTACTCGTTCGGATATATAAGAATTCAGCATCAAATTTCGGCGCCACGGTTACCGTAGAATTCCTTCTAATACGTCAAACATGCTTCAATAGATATTGTGTGTGCCATTGCGCGTAAGAATCTAGTTCCGTGATACTAGAATATGTCTTTACTAATGTGGCTGTCTGAAACATGGAGAAAATAAATATAAGGAGACGACGCGAGACCTTCACCACGCATTGAAGTGACGCCGGGCGGAGGAGGAGTGTGGGGGGGGGGGGGGGGGGCATGGCCGCTTCCATACAGACATGGGGTATATGTACAAAAACCTCAAGGGGACTCTAGGATAAACGTAACGCCACAATGTGGTGATGGATTATTATGTAACTCGATGAGACAAATAAAAAATGAAGAATACAATTTTTTGATATCCTGCTTAGTGTTCGAGATATTCTATCTCAAATGTGAAATGTTTTTGGTTGAAGTTCAGAAGAAAAAATTGGTCAAAGTCAAATTTGATGATGGATTCTTATTTAAAAAGACGAGACAAATAAAAAATAAACAATAAATATTTTCGATATCTCGCCTAGTTCTCGAGATATTCTGTATCAAAAGTGAGGTGTCTTGGGATGAAATGCAGAAGAAACATATCGCAAAATTCAATTTGATGGTGGATTCTTATGTAACACGACGAAAAAAATCGAAAATAAAGAATAAAATGTTTCGATATCTTGCTTAGTTTTCGGGGTATTCTGTCTCCAAATTGAGGGGATTGGGTTGGGACGCGGCCTGGACCAAAAATTAATTCTGCCAAAGCCACATTGAATTACATGATGGACATGTAGAATGGATATTTCAGTTTTATTACTACCACTTGTGGTTAGGTTGAAATGCGGCCTAGACCAGAATAAAAATATTTATCTTGTTACCATACATCGTAAGCTTAGTTGGGAACAGCTGGAAGTAGTTTCCATCACGATACACGTTTTACCACTAACATGGTCCTCATGAAATTACTAACAATAACAGATAAATTCTTTGCCCCTACTGGAACAACAAAACAATTCTGGTACAGACTACGTTTAGACCTAACCACAATCTCCATTAAATTGCCACTACAGAATCAAACTATATAGACACACCCACACACGCATATTTGAATCGCAAACTGCATTTGGGGTAACAACACAATTTGCTTCATCAAGATTCCTAGATTCCATAGCATAATTTAACACATTTAATTTCATCATACACTGTCAGTATAAACTGCAAAATGACGAAAGAAAACGCAATACTAAATTCACTGAATTGCGATGTAAATATTACCCCTTTAAATCTCATTTTCAACACTCGTTAAAAAGTAATGCTAGTCTATTATATGCAAAATAGCAAGGTAAAATTTGAGAACAAAGTCATCTGATTGAGAGCTATTACTAAATATTTATAGACAGGCACCAACGTTTGCAATTCCTACTGTACACTTCAAGAACAATTATTAGAATGCAACTTACTTATGAAATAATATTCCAGGTCCTTTCCTCTCTTGCCTATTTGTGCAACCGTATGCAACACAAGATGGCATTATAAAACACTTATACACATTATAAAATGAAATAATCACAGCATCTATCACAATGTGAAGTTTGCATTTATTTGGGTTTGCAATATAGCCGCTGCCGCCACCGCGCATGCGCGAGAGTTTAGAGCTGGCGTCACAGATTTAACGTCACTTCTCCTCCATATATTTCCTTCCTCCATGGTCTGAAACAGTCTACGCATTCAATATGGCTAAAAGAACTGGTGTTCCAACATCAGAACCGAAAATGTTTGAACCCATTCTGTGTATCTAGAAAAATAATCTGTTCATCAGTATAGAATAGCGATTCATTCAGAAAGAATATTAGGGAAATTATCCGAGTTTTTAAAATAAGTTCTGTTTTTAAATTGCGTCGTGTTTGTCTGTGCAGACGCAACATGTTGCGTGGAGAGCAAGGCGGGACAGCTAGCGGCGCCCAGCGGCGAACAAAGCAACTACACGCGCGCGAACAAAAGAGCGGCGGCGCGCGCTAATTGCACGACGTCACTTCCGCCGCTGCTTTCATCATGGCGGCTTGTCGCTACAAATTACACGCACCGCGATCAAAAAGCTTCCTGAGTTTTCCGACTCTGCGCCATATACGGCTAAAAAGCTGTTTTCCTCCCGACTTTGATTACCGCAATGTCCGTAATATTCTCCGCCGTATTGCGCACCTAATTTACTGCAGACAACGAAAAAGTTAAACGCATTGTGGAATAGCTTTAATTATAGAATTGGAGGAACAAAAACTTTGCTTCGAATTTCATGTGTGGAATCGAGTTTATTGGAATGACGCGCTTAAAACTTGGCGGCAAGTTTTTTTTTATCGTTCAGTTCTAGCAGGCGATATTGTGGCACTATTTTGCTCCGCTGTAGATAACGATATCAGGGAGATGACTGCCGAACCAAAGAAAGAGTGATTAATTTGATTATTATTGCTAACTAGCTTCTAAACCCTCCAGTGGTACTCACTTCGCTGGCTGGAAAGTTAGGTTAGGTTAGTATAGGTTCGTTTAGGCTAGGTTAGGTTAGGTTAGGTTAGGTTAGGTTAGGTTAGGTTAGGTTAGGTTACCTTAGGCTAGGTTAGGTTAGGTTAGTTTAGGTTAGGTTAGGTTAGGTTAGGTTAGGTTAGGTTAGGTTACCTTAGGTAGGTTAGGTTAGGTTAGTTTAGGCGAGATTAGGTTAGGTTAGGTTAGGTTACCTTAGGCTAGGTTAGGTTAGGTTAGTTTAGGCGAGATTAGGTTAGGTTAGGTCAGGCTAGTGTCACGGCCCTGAAATATAAACTTTAACTGGAATTGTACTTTATGAAGCATTTGTAGCAAGTTAGAGTGTTATTGAAAATGGTTTTGTATATTTGTCTTGTATTTTATTGTAAATCAGTGTGAATGGTTTTTGTTTTGTGAAAAGAAATTATGTAAATACCATTTAATATGTTTAAGGACAGAACTACGCCAGAGAATTACTTAAATGTTTGTAATTGTAGGTATTATGGTGAGCTATGATATTTAAAGGACGATTTACTACAGTTAAAAATGATTTATTTGGATAATTTTGTGTTAAAGTATCTTTAATTTTCATTTCTAAGCATTTTGTAATGATTGTAAGTGATTATGTAATAATTCTGTTTGTTTTTAATATGTTTTCTATTGTTTAAGTATTGTTAATGTTCCAGAAATATCTGTCGGAAGCCTTTGTAGTGTTCTGGAACTTTCGATATAACTGATATAATGCGATCAGCAGAGACTAAGAGACAGTTTTTCGCAGAATTTTTACAGACATAGTTTTAGTCGGCAAAGTACAGTGTACAAAGAATGGTTTTGGTAGTATTGTCTTTGGAAGAAGTGCCGACTGTAATCGTTGGAGTGTTGTGTTTATATATGAACTAGGATAGGTTAGGTTAGCTTAGGATAGGTTAGGCTAGGTTAGGTTGTGTTAGGTTATGTTATGTTTAAGGCCATTTAAAGGCCATTTAATATGTTTAAGAACAGAATTGTCCAAGAGAATTGCTTAAATGTGTGTAATTCCAAGTATTAATGCAAGTTACGAAGTCTACAGGACAATTTTCTACAGTTTAAAATGATTTCTGTAAATAATTTTGTATTTAAGTATCTTTAATTTCCATTTCTGACCATTTTGTAATGATGTTAAGTGATTGTGTATTATTTCTGATTGTTTTTAATATGTTTAATTGTTTGAGTAATTGTTAATGTTCGAGAAATATCTGGCGGACACTTTTGAAGAATTCCAGAAATTTCGATAGAGCCTATATAAAGAAATCAGCAGAAGGACAGAGTTATTTTTATACAGATATACTTTGGAACTGGCAAAGATTGCGTCAGTATTATCTCTGGATTGTATCTTTGCATGTAAACAATGTCGCTGACATTGTTTTGAAAATAAACAAACAAAAAACGTTAAACTGAACCTTATGGTGGACTACTTAATTAATTACTACTGTAATTAAACCACCGAAGAACCTGACATTAGGTTAGGTTAGTTTAGGTTAGGTTATGTTATTTTAGTTTAGGTTAGTCTAGGTTAGGTTAGGTTATGTTAGGTTAGGTTAGGTTAGGGTAGGCCTGGTTCGGTTAGGTTAGGTGAGGTTATGTTACGTTAGGTTAGGCTAGGGTAGGTTAAGTAAGGTTAGGTTAGATTAGGTTAGGCTAAGTTAGGTTATGTTAGGTTAGGTAAGGTTAGGTTAGGTTAGGTTAGTTTAGGGTAGGTTGCATTATGTTAGGTTAGGTTAGTTTAGGATAGGTAACATTAGGTTTGGTTAGGTTAGGTTAGGTTAGTTTAGGATAGGTTACATTAGGTTAGGTTAGGCTGGGTTATGCTTCCAAATCCTACAGTGTGGCTCGCTGTTCTGAGGCGCCGCACACTGGGTCTGTTAGATTCAACAGTGCAGGGCACGAGTCTATAAAGTACTGACTGCGGGTTTTAAGCGGTTTCGTGCATTCATCTAGGCCAATGTTTTAACATTGTTGAATACTCGACCCCTTAACAGGTGCAAAATTTTTGCGCGACACCACGTCAAAAAAAAAAAAAACTTTGGCGATCTGTCCATATCCATAACAATATGTCGGTGGTTTGATAAACGAAGTACGTACTTAATTTTCTTTGTTCTGAGACAATACGTACTGATTGATAAATAAATTACTGTCCACGGTAATCTTTGCGGCGCTGGAGGCGAGAAGGTGGGATTTAGCATCCACATTGGAATAGTTTTTTTTTTTTTTTCACTCAACGTTTATCCGAGTTCACCAACGAGTACAGACAAGCTTCTCTGCCAGCGAGGGAACAATGGAGATCTCAAAAGGTCTGCGCAGCCCTCCATGTTGCTACAAGTGGCGGTGGTGGAAGCAAATCAAAGTAAGGCGGTCTTTATGACGACAGTTACATGAAAGAATAGAAATAGCTTTCAATTTCTGGTACATAGAACCATGATTGGACAATTTATTAAACAGTAAACAGGCGTAGGCTTCTCACTGAAATTTTTTATATTGTTTGCTGTTGTGATACCTGCATCCCTTGGTTTTTACTTTTACCTTGTTTTTGAGCGCGACCCCAGAGCTAGACTTGGTGACGCACAGGTTAAAAACACTGGTCTGGGCGCCTTATAAACTACACATTCCACAAACAAAAAATACACGTATCACACACAGAACACGCAAAGTTACACGCTTCGCGAACAGATGGTATTAGAAGACTTTCCTCCAATAGATTAGGAACGCCGGGCCCAACAGCTGCCTCTCATGATTCACACTGGCTACTTGGGGTGGCCAGTGTCCATGTGTTCCCTCTCTGCCGAATCGGAGGAAATATAAAGAAAATAAAAGAACGAAAAGAGGACCTGGAATGGGATTCATTGGAAGACATGAGGAGGGTGAAGAGAGTCATGGGAGTATAAAAGTCGTATATTGGTGACGATGCGTAGAAAGATATTGGTGTAAGAGTTGATAGTAGTACATAGAAGGGAAAAGATGATCATGACCACAAGCTGGCACTATATTTCAGGCACAACGGTGTGGGAAGATTCTCCTTTCCAATAAGTGAATCAACGATTGCAATAAATTACCGACGGAAGTGATCAGTGATTTACCGAAAACACTTAAATAGTTACTATGTGTGGAGGGTGAGCGGTAAAGCTCTGGCTTCGCATGGAGGAGGACGCGGGTTCGAATTCCCGTCCGGTCATCCAGATTTTGGTTTTCCATGGTTTACCCAAAATCACTCCAGGTCATGCCGGGATGGTTCCTTCAAAAGACCATGGCCGAGTTCCTAGCCCCAATCGTTTTCCGCTTCTAAATACCTCAACATCTATGGGGATTAAAACCAGAAGCAAAGAAGTTAAAGATATTGAAAATAGTAGAATGGAATATGTATTTCAATAAAATCCTCTCGGGTGTCCAGCCGGATGATGTTGTATAAACATAACTTGTACCTGATGAAGATAGCGGAGCTAGCTGTCGAAACGTCGTGGTTGCACAACACTATCTGGCTGAACATCTGAGAGAATTATATTGCATCACTACGCCTGGAAAGTGTTCACTCACACATGTATATTACAGTCAAACATTTAAGACAAAGGGAGAAGATGAATATTTAATCAAATTATCACCGGAGCATATACTGCGCCGCAATTAAACTAAATTAAATGACAACTGTTTCTGATTTGTGGATGATTTCCGTGATCAGTTGTATGCACTTAGTGCGCTAATTTGCCGTCGTGAATGGAGCTGATGTCGTGTGGAGTGTTGTTAGATGGCGCCAGAGTATCGATCGCTGAGCCGCCCCCGCAAGCCGCAGTGCCGTCACTGCCAAGAATACGGACACGTGACGACGCATCCCGATGCTGCCGCCTACTCGTAATCCATGCCCTCAAACCGCAGTCAGCAGACCAGGGTCTGGAGCGTTCAAACAAAAAAGTATGGCCGAAACATTGCCGTTGAATACCAGGCCGTGGTACAACCACTGGAGCATGGGAATACTATCTCCGGCACCGGAAGCCTCTGATTGCTTCAACCTTTTATGTATCAATGCGTACTATTTATTTATGTCCGAATATTAGTTCTTAATTGACACTTTTTGCTGACAAAATTTTAACCTTTCCCTCCTTATTGTTGAAATTTTTAAAAGAAATTTCTTATCCTAATCTACATTCAATATTATAAACGCGAAAATAAATGAGGAGGTGGCGAACAAAACGTAATAACTACACTTCTTGTCGAAACAAGTTTTTTTCTTTTTTTAATCCGATAGTTTTTGGTCCGCTGTATTTGAATCTAACCTCATTTCTAAACAAAACGGCATAAAACTGTGCTAATAGTGAGCCCAAAGATTGTGATTTCGATCAAAACGGTATAAGACACGAGACCGATTTCATTCAAAACGGAATAATTTTCATACAAATTCGTCCGATGCCGATCAAAGCGAAATAAAAGACATGCTTTTCTTGCGTTTTCAAT